>CAJVPP010001079.1:0-23022 GCA_910592005.1 Funneliformis mosseae | reverse complement strand
ATTGTGGGTTACACTGCAATAGCCACAGGTTCAAGTCTCAGCCGAGGCATAAAACTAGATGATTTTCATAAGAATTTTATATGTAACTGAATATGTGGGCGTATATACTAATATGCGTTAGAAACTGGTTGATCGACCTATCGATTGATGTTAATCATGCCTAAAATACTGAAATTGCAGAATAAGTGGATGCAAATGAAGCCAGGAATTGACAGAAACTTAGCCTTTGCTGATAGGTCTGTAATGGGTACTATCTCACGTCTTCAATTTCAGGGGCCCTTACACAAGTAAGAAAGTGATTAACCAGTAATTAGTAGATTGAATTACATCTTGAGATACACTCGAGATAATTATGGTTGATAATAAACTGCATTGCACTGCTGCAGCAACCATCCAATTGAGCTGTCACTTGGGGTAGAAGCTAGGTTCAATTCCTGGGTGTATTTGACAATATGGGTATGACAGCTACCTACCTTTCTGAGATCCTATAAAGATGATAATATCTAAGCCTTCCCGATTATGTGTAAAATACCCTGATACTGGGCAAAGGTAATAGTGATTCTGATTGGTGTTGGTAAAGACAGGGAAAATAATTGACTAAAAGTACTTGTGGCTGAAAGTGATCCCTCTATCCAAATTTGACAGTAGTTCTAAGGTCTAATGACCCTAGGGATTCTGCTCTTGGGGTGTCGTTTGGGTGGCAATCCTTAGACCAGTATATTGATGGGATTAGGGCTGATAATTGAGTCAGTCAAGATCTTTCCAGTAATGTGTTGGCATAATAAGGATTTACATAACTCGTGCGTGTTGTTCCTTGCCATATAACCTCCCTAGTATATCGAATACTGAAAAAAAAAAAAAAAAAAATGTTTTTGTTGATTTCTTACATTATCTCTTTTTTCATTCATTCTTTTTTCTTTTTTCTCTCCTTTTATCAAGTATATTTACTTTTTTAAATATTATTTTTCTAATATTATTAACTACTAATAGTCTACTAATTATATTTATTTATTTTTTTATATTACTAATATTACTATTTTTTTTTTTAATATTTTATATATTACTAATATTACTAACTTTATTTTTATAATTTTAAATATTATTACTAACATTATTATTATTACTTCATTTATATATTATTAACTAATATTTTAAGTATTATTTATTGCATTTCTTTTTTATATTTTATATTATTATTATGTTAAATAGTATTTTATTATTATAAAATATTTGTATTTTATTATTGTCATTATATTTTATTTAATAAATAAATAAATTTAAATTAAAGTAATTTTAAATTATATTAATAAATCATAAATTTAGTAATATTATGAGAAATTAATTATATAAAATTATATATAAATTATATAAAAATTATATATATAAATTACATATAAAATATACTGATAAAATATATATAATATACGTAATTTTGCATATATAAATTATGTATACAACATACTTAATTTACATATTTTTATATCTGTAATTTTGTCTTTTTCCTTATCTTTTATATGTAATAATTATGTATATATTATATGTTATTTACAAATATTAAAACATATTATTTTCATATATAATTCTATATACAAATTTTTTATAGGATACCTGGAAAGAAAAAAAAGGCCTTTACTCCTGTTTACAAATTTCTATTTGCCTTACATAAGTAATTATTATGCATAAAAGTTAAGGATTAACATTAGAAAAGACCGTAATAGATTTTAAAAAAAGAATTTGCTGCAGATCTTTAATTTATAACAATATCTTAGGTCTATAGCCTTAAAAATATCCTATTTAGCCCCTTTTTATTCAAAAGACTTCAACGTATTAAAAATTGTAGGAGGTTGCATAAAAGAATAGCTGAAAAAAATTATTTAATCTCTATGATTTCTTAATATGATTATTAGATTTTATGAAATAAAAAAAATAAAAGAAATTGAATAAAATTAGTATTACAAAATTAGTGTTATATAAAAAAATCAGTGTATATTAAATTAAGTTTTGATTTTCTGTAATACAAATATTTCGAATATTACAACGGTACTCATTACCTAGTAAGTAAAAAATTTTTTAGTAGTTTTTTTATTTATTATAAAATGTCTATATTATTTTTTATATTAAATCTAATATTTTTTTTAATATAGTAATTATTTTAAAATTTAAATATTTTTAAATTAAAAGTAATAATTTTATAAATAATATTTAATATAAAAAAAATAAAAATTTAAAATTATATTAAAATAATTAAAATAATTATTCCTTAGATTGTTTAACAAGTAATTTTGCTTATGAATTTAAAATAAGTATAAATTTTAATTTTAATAATATGAGATTTTTGTAATAGAAAGGGAGGAATCTGCTAAAAAAATTCAATTTTATTTTATATACTAAATATGATTTTTAGGTCAAAATATATTCAGATTTAGTATTATCTTATTTTTTATTTTTCTAGCAATTTCTTTTCTTTCTAATACAAAGATTCTATATAATTAATTATATAAATAATATAATTTAATATTTATTTTATCAACTTGTTAGAAAAAATTTTAAGTTTATTAAAAAGTTTTTTAAATAATTCAATTTTTAAAATTAAGTTTTAAAAAATTTATTATAATAATTTTTTAAAAATTATTTATAAATTAAATTAAATCATTTTATTATTAATAAAATTATAAAATTTATTTTTTAATTATAAAAATCATAATTATTTTTTATAATAAATTTTAAATATTAATAAGATTTTCAAAGATTAATATTTATAAAATTTAACTTATAAATAATTTTAGATTATTTATTATATAATTAAATAAATTTATAAAAATAATTAATAAAAATAAAAATAATTCTATTATACTTATAATATTTATTAATAATATAAATTTTATATAATTTTTTAAATATAGGTAAAAATAGAATAAATATCAATAATATTCTATATAAATTTATACTGTATATTTAAATTTTACTTTTTATATATTATAATTTTATTATTATTTTATATATATATGATATTATCTCTTAAACTATAGTATTTTATAGGTAAATTTGCTTACTTATTTATTATAAATTTTTTTTTGATTTGCTTTTATGAAAATTAATAATTTATAAAAAATTTTTTTAAATTAATTTTTATAAATATATATAATATTATAATAACTTTTATTTTTTAATTATAATATAAATAAATTTAAAATTATTTATATGCTAAAAATTTTTAAATTAAAAAATTTTATTATTAATCTTTGACAATCTTATTAACATTTACTTTTGTTAATATTAATTATAATAGAATATTATAAAATTTATTATAAAGAATAACTTTAATTATTATAATTTTATAATTTATTAAGAAATTTATGATTTTTATTAATAGTAAAATTATTCAATTAGTTTGCAAACATATGATTTTAAGAAAATTTTTAAAAAAATTATTATAATAAATATATTAAAACTTAATTTAAAATTGATTTATTTAAAAAATCTTCTTAATAATTTAAATTTTAAGAAAATTGATAAAATATATAATAAACTATATTTTCATATAATAATTATATTATTAACATTAATATTTTATATTTGATTAAAAAATTAATACTTTTTTTATATTTATAGGCAAATTTGCTTACTCTATAATTCAAGAGATAGATGAAAAATGAAATTTCTTAATAATAATTGAAATTTAGATGAAACTATATTAAAAATTATAATAAGAAATACAACAAAATCTTTTCAATATAATGAAAGCTAAAACTGTCAAAACTATATTAAAATATAGAAAAGAATATAACAAACTATTTTGAGAAAGTTTTAGCAGATATCTATATATAATATAAATAATATAAAAAATTATATTATAACTTTATTCATTACTATTAAGATTAAATAAATTTTTTTTAATATTTCTTACTTTAATTATACTTCAACATAAATTAACAAATTATTAATTAATTGTATTTTAATAAATTAATTATTTTATTAATAATTATAATAATATCAAATTGATATAATTAATTTTAACATTATTAAAATTAATTAGCACTAAAATATAACTTTAATACAGTCAACCTTCTCTAAATGCATCTTTTCTAATTGTGTACATTATATATTTTCTCTCTAAATGTATATTCTCGTTCAGTCTCAAACATATAAAATTTATATAGATATTTTTCTTTAAATACTCGCTCTCTTTAAATACATATTTTTAAAATTTTCATATGATTCTAAAGTGATGCATTTAGAAAGGATTGATTATATTAATTTTATCTAAAAAAATTTATCAAGAAATTTATTGATAATTTTCTAATTTATAACTAAATATATAGTATATAATTATTTTCAAATAATATTTTTAATAATAAAATAAAACTTTGTTTTTATAAAACATAATTTGTATTAGTTATATAAAAATATAAAAATTATATAATAATTATTTATAATGATTAATATTACTTTATAAATTAATTAATATAAATAATATATCATATAATTATTTTATATAATAATAAATATGTTTACATATATTATAATTTATATAAATAGTATTAAAAATACTATTATAATCTCTATTTTAACAAGAATATTGTACTTATTTCATCTAGATTGTTCGTGAAAGATCTTCTCAGATCAATTGATTTTCATAATATACAACTACTTTACATTTTAAAAAATACAGTACAATAGATATTGATTGGATTCAAACCTCTTTCATTCTTAATGATAATGAAAACAACTTCTATATATCCTTCAAAGCCTCTTCTATTCGCAAATTTAAAATTAAACTCATGTTTGAACTGCTCCCTATAGTGTTTCAGGCGAAACTATTTTTCAACATCTAAAACATTTCGCCTAGAGAATTTTTCTATGATCTGAAACTATCTAAAACCTCTGAAATCCTAAATTTGGAAAGATTTTTGCAGATCAAATTGGCGAAACTAGTTTCGCTTGAAACACTAGCTCCCTATCTTAAAAATCCTCAAAATAAGACACTTAAATCTATATGACCAATCATAAAATTGTTCTAGATGTTCGTGTACTTATGAAACTTTTAATCATATTTGGACTTGTATCAATATTGAACACCAACTCATTGATATTATATTCTCAACCAAAAGGTTTTTTATACAACATTTTATTATATTGATCTCAGACACTTAGAATTTTATGGATCTTCTAGATTTGAACATCTGGTCCCTAAATGATTAATCTAACTCTCTTAACTTTATTGACTTGATCAAAGGAATTGTATCCCTTCCCCTATTCAACAAAATACACCACTTTATTAATAACCTCCAATTAATAAACGGTCTCATATATTCTACTTATCATTATGCATTCTCTCAAATAAAATCTATCTGGATTAATTATTGCAATAATATAAAAAATTTTAAAAATTTCAACAACATCTTACCTAATGATCGAAAATTACATTTCACTAACATCGGCTTTCCTTCATCATTATCACACAATTTTAGTATTCTTTTATACTTTATTTTCTTCTTTAGGTTTGGTACAAACTGGTTAAATTTTTAGATCAGTAGTAATCACGCCCCCTGTATTGATGGTTGAACCTATTCTAAGTCTATTTGGATAGGTTAGTCTAGAACGGTACAAGGTTGATTTTGATTTGGTTTTATTGCTAAATAGGAATTTTTGTGCTCTCTACCTTGTAATTTGTAATTTTGTAAAAATTTACTTCTAAATAAAGATTGTGCAAAGCTACCGCACGTTAAAAAAAAATAAAAAAAAAAATAAATAGTATTGAAAATATAGAAAATATAAAGTAATAATTATATGTATTTTAAATTTTTAATATTTTTAATATAAAAGATATTTAACATATTTAATATAATAAATTTATAATATTTAGTATATAATGATATTATCTAAAAAATACTAAAACTTGATTAAACTAATTTTTAAAAATATATTAAATTATTAAATTAATTTAAATATTAAAATTTAATTTATCAAGTATTATAATAATATATATAATTAAGCTAAAAGAAATTAATTTTTATCTATATTATTTTTATATCTCATATACTAAAATTCTGTAATGTTTAAATATATATATATATATTTTATATTATGATTTTCCTTAATATTGTATAATAAGTTTATTTATTATAGAAATTTCGAGTTTAGTTCAGTTTAGATCTAGGTCTATATAATTTAGGATTAGGTTTAAGGTTTCCATGTTATTAAGCGAACAGAACCTTTATATCCAATAGATGCAGAAAACCCTTTCTATAGGATAAGAATCGATATTATAGGACCTTTACCTGTCATGGAAAGGAAAAATAGATATATTGTAATAGCAATGGATTACATGACTAAATGGCCCGAGGCTAGAGCCTTATCAGAAGCTACTGCAGAACAAGTCGCTAATTATAATTATTATAAGTTAGATAAATTTTGATTAATATTTTGTTTATAAAGCTAGGCTTTTAATGAATCAAGCTGAATTATAAATTAAATCAATTAAAAAAAAAAAAAAATTTAAACCGAGTGAAAGTTAAAAACGAATATTAAACTTTTTTTTTTTAAAACAAAAAAAATCCTACGATATCAGAAACAAAAAGTATGAGGTTTAAATTTTTAGCCGAATACTTATTTGTGATTGCTAATTCCAAAAGAGAATCGACACCAGAATTTTCATTCAACTTTAATTTTTTGATTGAGTATTACATGGAAGTAATTGTTTGTGAGTGATATGGTTCATTTGGTGATGATTTTTTTGTTGTTTAATCGTTAGTATGTATACTTTCGTTATAAATATTAATCAGCAATAGTTGGCATATCTTCAACACTCTTTGAATTAAAATTAAATTTTTCCTGTAAATGTAATAAACGATCAATTTAACATTCTACTTGTTAATGTTCATAGAAAAATGTGTTAATTAAATATTTGAAAAAGTTTAATCAACTTTGATTCAGTACACAAAAATCGATGGCTAGAGATTGAAATCGATGAATAATTCATAAAGAAGATGGATGAATTTATCAGCAAGAAGTGATAATAATTTTTTGCTAAAACATATATCATTTTGTGAGTTTCGCAATTCACGACATTAAATTATTATTACTTAATCAAAAAATCCAATCGCAGGATCAAATTTTGTTCTCATTTGACACGCAAAAAAAGCTTTGCTAAAAGAACTTTATTTCATAACAATTGCAATAATATTTTTTTTGTTTTCGCTAAAGCTAATAGTAATTAAGAGAATAGAAATATTGTAAAACAAAGGTAATAAAATTACCATCCAACAGACCCATATTAACAGAATTGGCTAAAGAATCTACATAATTCATGAAGAACATATGAAATAAATCTTTTCCCCATGTTCCCTGTTTAGGGTTTCTAAATGTCGAGAGCTGTGTTTATAGTGGTGGTTGTAGGGTCGTCGTGAATGATTGAAGTTGTTGCCGGGATCTCCTCCTGGTCGGCCGTAGCTGCGGTTGTAGCTCTTTCCTCCGCGTTCCTTCTAGCCCTTTGAACGACAATATCCCTATTATGATCATGACCTCGAAGGAATGTCAAGGTTGTTCGATATACATATTCACCGGAAATCATTGTAATCCATACGGTACTGGTAATAATAGTTAGGAAAGCGGTCAAGAATAAAGCAATGATCACAAATGGCAAGGTGAGCGTCAGACCAACGCTGTTAATCGCAGCCCACGCCATTACAACTTAAAAATGAGAAAAATCTGCGTTAATAAAAAATTTTTTTTTTTTTTTCAATCAATCAATCATAAATTATTATTTACATACAAATAACGCCAGAAATAAAGATCGATCCAACACTCCATAACATGAATAAAATAAGAGGAACGACAGAGAATATGATAAAAAAACGAAAAAAATCAACGATTGGTTGGTATTGTCGATATTCTTCATATAATTCCATTGAATATTTCTGGAACCATGTTGGAGTATATCGAAATAGATCTTTGATCGTATGCATCATGTCATCATAGAAAGTTTGAATAATTCCTTGAGTTTTCACTCTTTGTATAGTAGTCATGGTTTTTTTCTAAATCCAAAGTATGAAGTGCTTTTCGTTTCTTCTTGATTAATAAGTTGAGTCGTTCTTCAGAAATTATTTTGTATATTTATTTTCTTTTTTTTTTTTTTTTTCCTTTCTTCTTTTTTTTTTTTAAAAAAAAAAAAAAAATAAAGAAAAAATACGTAAAAAAAAATTGCGGCTTATGAAGATTATCATATTTATATGATATACAATAATAATATCTTAAACTCTCGGCATTTTTACGTAATATAATACGAGACTTTACATATCCATGAGATTAATTAAATTAACTTTATGAGTCTATTATTATATCTGGATCCGATCCTTCCCCTATATTATTCATTTCAGTAATCGAGGTTACATCCCGAGTAACTTCAACGTTTGATGGTAAAAAGCGTCCAATGTAATTATCCTCAAGAGTATAAATCATTATGAAGCTAATAAATATTGATATAATATTACAAGCGAACTACATAACATGAAAATTGTTAAATTATTATTTTTATTTTTAAATTATTTTTTTTTTTAAAAAAAATAAAACTGTACGTTTGTTTATTATATAGATAAATGAAATATTTATTATTATAAACTAACCTGATCAATTTGAAAATTCTTGACCGTTATTACTAGAAATTCCAAAGAGTTGCTTCTGATATAGATAATAATCGAGAATACGATTAGGAATGTCATTAACAAGATCTAAATTAACATAAGAAATTATCATTATTATTATGATTATGATTATTATTTAGAATCGTCAAATACTTTACCATGTAGAGTTCAAATTTTTTTTACCTTTGTTTGTATCGAATTCCACTTCCGTCCCCTTCCTTTCAATGCAAAAATTATAAAGATTCCAAACACAAGGAATCCTAATCCAACTAATCCCAAGGCGATCGATTCAATAATAAATAAAATTTTAAATAAAACAATTATTGGAGGTAACACTGCCTTATCCTTATAACTTAGTCGTAATATAAAACATAACGTAAATGCTGAGACCGACATTGGTGGGACAACTTTAAAGAATTTAGAGATTTCAACGAGTAGAAATGGTTTATATATCTTTTCTCTACAAATGTTCCTTGTCACGATCATCCTATCAAATCCAAAGGTTAAATTTTAGAATGAGATTTGCAATTTACCCAACGAGATCTTTATGGCTTACCATGACATGTATAGAATCGTGTACGACACTCCAGTCAAAAATTTTTTTAGACAATAAAAAAATCCTTTTGTTGATATTGCAAGTTTATCTTGATAGATATCACCGGGATCTAATTCAAGGAGTATGAACGAAACTAATTGCCAAGGGATAAAAAAAAAAAAAAATACTTTTTAAATATCTTTAAATCAATTTTTTGATATATAGCAAAGAGAACGATAATTACATGCGATTATAATTCCCAACGCTGGGTAAATCCAATATTTTGGATTACATAAAGCGCATCCCAAATTCACATAAGTTTTCGGAATTAAATAGATTATAATCATAACAAGCAACAAATCTAATAACCCAATTACAATTGAAAAAACTTTCCAAGTTTCACTTTTCATAAATTCTATCCATGGACCTTCATTTGCTGTTACATTTACGTAAGCAACGTCATTTGCAATTTTTATTAAATCATCAATATCTTCACAATTTATTAATGTTATAATAAGTGTCGCAGTTCTGAGAATTTTAATATCTCCTTTATACTGTTCTCTTATTCCAGGAATTCCATTATGGGAAGAAGAAAAGATGATTGCTTTGAGCGTATTATTTGGTAATGCAGTTTGAGGTGGTTCTTGATCATTGGTAACGGATGTAGTATCGTTTAAAGTTGGTGTAATTATAATGGCGGTATCTGTTGTTTTACCTGTTTTCAGATTTAAATCCTTATTATCATCATATTCCTCGTAATTTGAATTCGAATGTGATGTAAAATGATTTGGGTTAGTCCAAGAATTACTAAGTAATGAATGAATTGGCATCGATTAATTAATTTATTAAGAAAAGCGTGAAAGAGAAAATTTATTACCTTTGTAAAATGTTTGCGTAACTCTTGCATCCCAATTTGAGCGCTTGCCGGAACGGAATGACCAATATATCAATCCCAACCGGTATTTCTCGCACTATGCACGGATCTGGTCCCGTTTGGAACGAAGCAATAAATAAATTTCCCGTCACTTGCGTATAAGTGTCAGTAATAGACAAATCAACATTATGAAAAGATGTGATTTCTTCATCATGATTATTATACAACTTTAGCATTGGATATGATTCCTTTACTAATGAAAGGATCAATACTAAAACATACAAGACGTTACTGGAACGCATGACGAAAGTTGTTAGATTTTGGATGTTGTGATAAAGGAGAAATGATCACGTGAATGTGATAAAGAAAGAAAGGAAAAATGAAAAAATTTTCGTCATCTAGGTGGAGAAAAAAATGAAAGCTTTTTTTTTCTTTCAAAAGTAAATTTTAACTGTTAATTATGTATATATATGTGGTGCCTTTTTTTTTTTTTTTTTTTTTTTTTTGGTAAACCGAATTTGATGATGATGCATTTATATTTGGCATATAATTTGTAATTTGCGGCTGTAGAAAAGGATCTTTTTCGTGTTTGGTTTTTTTAAATTTTTAATAACGGGTTAAGCAAATAGCTCTTTTGTTTACGGTTTGTGGTCACGTACGTCGTGTGTCGAAGATTATCTTTCTAATATTACAACAAAAACGTTTTTAACCATGGGGACTTGTACCACGAGATGAACATGCACCACATTGTAATTCAATAAGTACGGAACGAACGGGACGTAATATTTAAAAAGATAATTAACCATACCATATTTGAACGAAACCCGAAATGAGAGCTTTTATTAAAAGGAATCCATCCATCATTTAATTTAAAAACGTTTCATTTCTTTATTAATTGTAAAACTTTTTGTAGTTCATGTAAGAAATATGTTGGTTTGTGCTAAATTTATTATGAAAAGATCTTTCCTTTTAAAAATATTTACATCAGTGTCTCAATTTTCATGCATGATCTTATGATCACAAATAAATAACCGGATTCGATGATTGGTATTCGATCTTTTTTTTTTCCTTTCGAAATTTCAAAATTTATTTAATTAATTTCCACGAATTAATTAATATAGAAATATATATAATATATAGTTATATAATGAACAATTATAAAATGCTTTTCCGACGAGGAATAAATCAAGAAACCAATCCATGATCCTGAATCAATAAATCAAAAAATTTGAACCTTTTGGACATAAAAATTAGAAATGATAATCCCAGGTTCTAATATATCTATTTGATAAAGCAAATAAAAAGTTTTCGGGAAGAGAATTTGCTAGGTTCATTTTTTGGTGGGTTTGGTCGTTTCTAAAAATTAAGAATTAATAATTAAGGAAAATGGTGAATCGGTTTAATTGATTTGGTCGATCTTCAATTACCACGACAACCACCAATATGTGGTAATTAACAATCCCAATAATAACGCTACAGTTTTGACATCAAGATCCATTGGTGTACCTGGAATTTCCTTTACATCTTTCTTACACGTACAACGTTCCTCAACTGGTATTTTACTCATGACTGTTGAGACAAAATAAAAAAAGTTAAAATCTATCTGTTTACCTTTTTTTCATTTGATATCAAAAAAAATATTTCCGAACCTGAATCGATATGTTTCCCACATCCTTGCCACGTATATTTCTGGCATGTTTGACAAGTTACTTGCTAATTGTTAAAAATAAAAAAAAAGGATTTCAAATAAAAATTTTTTATCCAACGAGCGACTTTAATCAAAAACTAAAAAAAAAACTCACAAAACACATTTTGGATTTAGGTGTAAAATAAAAAAAAGTTTTCTTTCCCCCAAAAAAAAGTTCTCTAATCCATATTTATAAGTTAAAATTTTTAAATTTTGATCATTAATGAATCTCGGAAACATCCGTAAAGCGTGGGAATTTTTAGACAACATGACAATGATAAACAGGACAGGACCTTTTCTCTTATTACGGGGTAAGCTAAAAAAGCGCGTGAGATGATATCGGTCAATAAAACAATTTCGTACTAAGTCTATTTATATTTTAATTAAAACTCGCGAAATTTTATTCCCCCAGTTAAAATCTTACCAATTTTAAAGTCCATTATAATTATAACTACAAATTAATCGAGAATCTTCGAATGTTCGATTTAAATATGTAAATTATCAGATTGCCATATATGGATTGGATTGTTTTATAAATGGATTTAATTGACCTCGAAAGTTGATTTCATAAGGGGATGTTTTACAATCATATAAAAAAATGATCGTGATTTATTACAAAAGAAATTTTTTATTCACGTGATGATTATATTACATCATTTTACGTCTGCTGAGCGAATCAATTTGCTGTATCATATCTCTATTTTTCGTGCGAATTTCCGAATCTACGTTTGCTCTACAATGCTTAATATTTAAATTTTTCAAGGGACGTTTTAAATTTTTGACAAGAACTTGGAAATGTTCGTCATCAAAACAATTGCAAAACTCAAATCCCAAAGAATCCAATGGAGCTTTACAATTCTTTATAAATCTCTCCAGAGACTTTGCACTAAAATTCCATTTCATATTGATCTTTAAATTCACCAAGCTATTCGGTAGTGAGTCCCCAATTTCGGAAAACATCTCTTCATCTAGGTCAATCGTTTCAACAAATCTCATTAAATAATATAATTCACTAAACCTTCGTCCATCCGGGGTATTTTTATCCCAGAGTTCAAGGTTACAAAGTTTTGTTGATGAACGTAAAAACTTTGGTAGATTCACAATTTCTTTCGGATCTATATAAACCAAAACATTTACCAGGTTAGGATTATTATCTGAACAATATTTAAGGATGTCTGTGATAATTCCGAATTGTTCAAATTCTAAATTCCTCAAACAACTTCCTGATCCTGTTAATAAAATTCTAATAACATTTTCGGGTATTGAGCTCAAAATGATTCGTAAATCGGATAAACGTGTGAATGAATCAGAAGTTAAATCTATTGAATGAACTTCCCCAAAATTCCAACATCTGGTGATGTTTAATGCTTTGAGATTTTTGCTCTGTGATAATTGATTAAAAAGAAATTTTTGATGAAAATCAATTGAAAGGAAACTTAAGTGAGTTAAAGTTGTCGTTTGCGTACTTAAGGATTTGAAGACGGTCGTTAAATCTAATGATAAAGAATGATCTTGATCTTGTGAACAACAATAACATCCAATTCGATTATCAATTGAAAATCGTTCAAGTTGTCGTTGTGATCTTATATAATTTGAAATATCAATTAAAGTTGAAGAATTAAGAGGACACCCGTGAATTAAGGAAATTTTTAAATCATGAACCTTTGTTGAAATTTCTGAAGCTTGCTTATATAAGCTTATATTATACGACTCGCCGTAACAAGAAAATTCGCTTAAATTCGAGAGACTGGATATCGCACCGGGTAAACTGAATAAGTTGAAATCTATCAAGGAATCATATTCAGGTTCAAATGCTGCATATTTAATATTTATCGCGTGACTAACAAAGTGACTACAGATTGATTGAAAAATCGGACAATCATTTGAAATTTTAACCTTGTCTCTTTTGCTCTCCAACCAAAAGGAAGTCACCGTCTTTATTTGTGTAAGGTCCATTTTACGCAAAAATCTAGCGTAATCGTAAGTGGGTCGTCTCTTTTGATAAATTTCAATCAATTTTGAAGGTAAATTCAAGCGGTATAATTCTTCCAAAGTAAAGCTAGAAAGATAAACGTCCAAAAGAATCGTCGCATTATCTTCTTGTGGGTGATTACAAAATGGATCTCTCCATAAAATTGGCAATGCTGTTTCACACCAAGCTTTACAAACCGAAATACTTGGGAGAAGATTACTTAGATTTAGATTATTTAGATTATTTTGATGCCATTGTAATTCAGGATCATATAATATAAATTCGAATATTTCACGAAGGCACAAGTATGGTAATGATGACGGCATGTTTTTTATTAAAGGGGAAAATTAAAAATAAAAAATCAACAATTTATGAAGAGAAATGTAAAAAAAGATGCTGATGGAAATTTTTTTTTTTTTTTTTTTTAAAGAAAAAGGGTGTGGTACAATCAGATCAACTATTAAGTAATGGTTGTGTCACATCTCTTTTCCATGAAATCAACGCCATTATAAAATTTTTATCATAGATCAACTTAAACCGGTTTAAAGTTCTCTTGATTGCAAGCCCAGATGCTGATCTAGACATTTCCTACTACAACAAGCAACAATTTGACATTTCGAACATACCAATAAACTCCAAATTGATTTTAGTTCTCCCGCCTTATAATTACAAATCACGCAAACAGGCTGAACTCGAGGCACATTTGGTTCTAACAAACGAAACCTAGTATGTGCCTTTTTAACCAATTTATCTGCACATTCTAAACCGCATGTTCCAATCTGTTCGCATTCATGATACAACTTTACTGCTTCCCTGTAATCGTCATTGTCATCGCCTTCGAGTTCAGCGGTCAAAGCAAGGCAAAAGATGATATGAATTCTTAAAGATTTAATTTTCCGAACTACTTCATCCGTTGCAGTGTTCGAGAAAAGAGGATCTTTCAAAACGGTTTTGATGGATTTCATCACTTCAATTCCGTGATTCCAAAAAAGTAAATCACGTCGACGATTAAAATAAAATCGATATAATTCAGTTAAACCTTCAATCACTTCGTGAAGGAGATCTATATCCCATTTCGTATATGAGCTCATTTTAATGAATTTTAAAGCAATGAAATAATACGCAGCGGATGTTGCGTAATCTGGTACGATGGTGGCATTTAAACCTCGAAGATTAATGTGACCCAATTTCGCTGCGGACCGTGAGGAGCCAAATATGGTAGCTAACTGCAAAATTTCCAACGATTTAACATATTCATGAGAGTTCATTTTACGTTCCGCTTCAGTTAAAAGATTTTGGACTTTATTTGATGTGGTCAAATTTGTATTATTTATGTCAGCTTCATTTTCTCTAAAGATTGGGATTTGAAACAATTTTTCATCCAAGCTTTTCGAACCTTTTAAAAAAGAAAATTTTTCTTTTGTTAGGAATAAACCCATTTTATTTTTTGTTTTTTTGGTAATTTTATTATTAATTTTATTTCTGTTAGACATTGTTGACGAGTGTTTATATATCAGGAAAATTATAATATTTGGATCAACCTTTCAACCTTGATTTTTATGAACTCGTAAATTTTAGCCTCATCGTCTTATCCATTGTAAATAAAAATTCTTGAAAAAACCAAAACTTCTTGAATTTCTCACACTTTTTTTTTTGGTTTGTGGGAAATATTTGAGTAAAATTTACCGAAATTGGAATGATCAGATTCTTATCTTGAGAATAAAATTTGGAATTGTGCTCAACCTAATATTCTTTACTTTTTTCCCAATTATCATGTTTTTGAAAATGATGTAAAATCTTAAAATTTTATCTAGTTCTTATATTTTACCATTATAAAACAAACACCATTACCATAACTCATTTCTAATTTATTTACTTTCATGTGATTTCTTTTAAGAATTATAATTTTCTTGACCAAAAAAACTTTCACCTAAAATGTATTAATATTAGATCTTCCAAAATGTCAGATTTAGCAATAAGGCATTGTTTACCCATATGCTTTTTATTTGTTTTTCCTTTATATGTAAAATAAGGAACAATTTGATACGTGATTTCCACACCATTCTTAAACAAGTTTAAAAGATTCAAGATTTGGGTGAGAAAACGGTTCTGACCTTTTTTTTATTGATTGGTTTGTTTTTGCTCTTTAATGTGGCACAGTTTTAATTTTCTTTTCAATGAATCTTGTTTGGTGTGAACATAGTCTTGAAAGTCTCACAAAATACTTGTCTACAAAAAAAAAAAAAAAAAGTGGAAAAACTTTAATTTTGTTTGGTAAGTCGTACAATTCATGGAAAATTCCATTGAATTTCCTATATATAAATCTCCCGTAATGTTCCGACCCCACAATCCAAAAAAAAACGGTAATACATCTGTATTGCGTCCGAATTATTCCGTATTTGTACGATGAATAATTGTCCTTTTCCTTTCAAGGTTTCCGTAATACGATCAAATCGACATAATCGACATTATATTTAAACAAGCTGCATTGGCTATCATAATTTTCACACAGAGGAATTGAAAAAAAAAACCATATCATGAATTATCCAACAAAAGATAGTACCAATCCGCAAATTCAAGAATATGACTTGAATTCGCGTAATAATTCAAACAATTCTCAGCTGTTTGATGATCCCACATCCGAGAGAGTTAATAAATTCGATATAGCAACTAAAGATAACGTCAAAGATGATAAAAATTCAAGTGTTAAAGATAAACTGCTCGCATTATCATTGAATTTTAAACGATTTTTTGGATTTGTGGGACCTGGTTACGGTAAGTTCTTTATTGAGAATTTGCTATTCAATACATGATTAATAATCCTATATTATTCAATATAGTTATTGCAGTTGGATATCTTGACCCTGGTAATTGGGCTACTGATCTTTCCGGTAAGTAATTGCGTTTCACTTCCTCTTTTCGTGGATCGCGTACATTTACTCATCTTAAACTCAACTTAATTAAGGCGGTTCAAAATTCGGCTATTCCCTCTTATTTATTATCTTTTGTTCTAATCTGATGGCCATGTTATTACAAAGTTTGTCGATTAAATTGGGAGTTGTAACAGGAATGGGTAAGAAGATCGTTAGAATGTTTGATTTTTTTACGAAATTCATCACATGAAAAAAGAATTTATAAAATCAAATTGTTTTATTTGATAGATTTGGCCCAAGCCTGTAAACATTTTTTCCATAGATATCCGAGATATTTCCTTTACGTATTATGTGAACTTGCGATTATTGCTACCGATTTGGCAGAAGTTATCGGCAGTGCAATTGCTCTTAGGATGTTATTTAATATCCCTTTACCTTATGGCGTTGCTGTTACGGCGCTTGACGTCATGGTCATTTTGTTTGTTTATCGTGATAATAGCATGAAAGCATCCAGAATTCTGGAAACTTTTGTAATGTTGCTCGTAGGAACCGTCGGAATATGCTTTGTTTTGGAATTAGTTTATTCTCAGCCAAACTCTGTTGACGTCTTAAAAGGTTATTTACCAAGTTCTGGGATCTTTACAAACTCGGAACAATTGTACATCGCTATCGGAATTATCGGAGCCACGGTGATGCCACATAATTTGTACTTGCACTCGCATTTGGTTAAAGTGAGAAAATATCGAGAACAAGAACGTGTAATTGCTGATAGGTATGATAATCATCTTGAATCAGGTCAAAATATTCACTTAGACAAAAGTACTTTTAAATCAATCGTTGCAAATTTAATGAACCTTTCTGTGATGGATTCATCTGTGGCTTTGACTTTTGCGCTTTTTGTTAATTCGTCAATTTTAATAGTAGCGGCGGCTAATTTCTTTTATAAAGAAACCACTATTGAAGTAGCTGATTTATTTGATGCTTACAATTTATTAACTCAATACCTTGGTAAGGCTGCGGGAACTCTTT
Source organism: Funneliformis mosseae (assembly GCA_910592005.1). Classification (NCBI taxonomy): domain Eukaryota; kingdom Fungi; phylum Glomeromycota; class Glomeromycetes; order Glomerales; family Glomeraceae; genus Funneliformis; species Funneliformis mosseae. Next base: position 5,410 of record CAJVPP010001079.1, on the reverse strand, counting down.
TTGCTTTAGCCTTATTAATTGCCGGACAAAGTTCAACTTTAACTGCAACCATAGCCGGACAAATTGTAATGGAAGGTTTCATGGGTTGGAAAATACGTGCCTGGGTAAGAAGACTTTTAACTCGTTCATTTGCAATTATTCCTGCCATGATCATTGCGATAGTGAATGGTGAAAACGGATTAAATAATATGTTGATCGCTAGTCAAGTGGCTTTAAGTATTCAACTTCCGTTCGCTGTTATACCTCTTGTTTACTTTACGAGTAGCAAAAAGTGTATGAAAGTTGATATAAGGGATGTATTCAAGAAAGACACCGATGAAAGTAATTCACCCTCAATTTTGAATTCTGCTCCACTTAATACAGAGGATAATTCAAACATTACAGATGAAAAAACTGATCAAGATCCATATGTGACTTTTCCTAACACAATTTGGATCACTGTCATTGCAGCTATAGTTAGTATCATTATCCTTGGATTAGATATTTATCTTATTTATGAAACTTTCAGAGGGATGGTTCAAGGCACTTTATAATATTTCCTCTATTTAACATACATTAATTATAAAATTTCATTTAAAATACATCAACTCTTATTTTATTTTTTTTTTTTTTCTACTTCATTATAGAATTTTAAAAATTTATACTATTGATATTATTTTAAGCGATTTTCGATTATGATTTGTATTATTAAAAATATAAAAATAAAATTTCAGAACCTTTAAAGTAAAAGTACAAATATTATATATAGTACTAAATGATATATTTTGTGTACATTGCTTGATTAATGAATAAAATTTCATATCAAATATATTACATTTATATAAAATTAACTTTATAATTAAAACTAAAAGGTTTTCATTTTCTAGTATAATAAAAAATTTATCATATAAAACTTTTGAAATAGTTAGTTAAGTTTATTTTAAAGATATACTAATATTAATTTCAATTTTTAATATTTATGATAAAAAAAATGATTCTTAAATAATTATTATTGTTATGATATTATTTATTTAATTTGTTTTTTATTATTAATTTAATTAAAGAATTATATTAAATTTTAATATATAAATAATTTATAATACATTATATTAAATATTAATTTTTTTTATTAAATTTTAATAAAAATATGATATAGATTTTTTTATAAATAAATTAATATTAAACATAAATAAATTATAAAATTTAAAAATTTAAAAACTTTAATAATATTAATTATTTAAGTAAATTAAGATGTAATAAAAAAATAAACGTTTTTTTTTTATATATTTTTATTTAAAATTTCATATTACATATTATATTAATTTATATTTTAATTCATTTATCTATTATTTTATAAATAAAATTAAATCTCTAATAAAAAATTATTGTATAATATATCATATTTATATATGCATATAAAAAATATATTTATATAAATATAAATATATATTACTTGATACTGTATAATTCTAAATAAGTATCACATAATATATATGAATTTATTAGTATATACGTGACTAATAATATAATAAATTTTATGTGACAAATAAATAAATTACTATAAAAAGAGCATATTATAGAATGCTTATTTTTGGAAGTATACAATATATAATACAAATATATTTATATTATAAATTGTAATTAATTAGTTAATTATAATATTGTTTAAGTAATATTATATAAGTTTTAATAATCTAATAAAATTACATAATTAAATTTATTAAAATATTAATACTAAATAAAAGGTTACCAAATAATATATATAATTAAAAAAATAAATTATTTAAATCTATATAAATTAAAAAGTTTTAAAGTTAAATATACTTATAAATAAGGCCATTTCTAAACTTAATCATAATTATAACAACTATCCCAGTTATTTAACCAGTTAATATGATATTTTAACCACATATATATAGTTATTACATTACTAGATCAAATTTTATGTGATTTATAAAATTCGTGTGCAAAACATTATTATGAAGAAACATTAATTTTTTGATGCAAGATATAATAAAATTTTATTTTTCTTTAAGTATACTTTCCATAACAAAATCTGTATTACTTATATAATAAATCTTTATATTACTTATTATAATTCTTTTGATAATGGTTAATTTCATCACATTTTTTACATTTTCATTGTCCATGTTCATAAATTGCTCCTACTACACTTGTTTTTGCATAATTAAATGAATCTTATTTAACAATTTGATTAATATTTATAAGTTCTTTCAAGGACTTTTTATTTTTATTAATTTTCAAAATAAATGATCTAAGCAAAAAATATATATAAAAGGAAGATCAAATCCTAAAATAAATGATTTAAGCAAAGAAAATATATAAAAGGAAGATCAAATTCTAAACAAATGATCTAAGCAAAAAAAAATATAAAAAGGAGATCAAATCTTAAAACATATGAACCAGGCGAAGAATATGTGTTAAAAGAATGATCAAATTTAAAATATATGAACTATATGAAGAAAATATATAAAAGACTAGGTCTTGTTTTCTCAATTTAATAAACTTGAATCTCTTCTTTTGGGAGGATTTAACATACTGTAACTAAAATGAATGGTTTAATAACCTCCATATTTTAACATTAACCTTAACCTAATATAAATGAAAAGAATGGTTTAACAACCTCTATACTCTAATTTTAACCTTAACATAAATAAAAAAATAGTTTAATAACCTCAATACCCTAACACTAATATTAATCCTAACCCTAACCCTAACTCTAAGCTACTCTGAAGCTAAATTCACCATAATCTAATATTGTAATTTAAAGCAAAAAATAAAATATACCTATATCAATGTTTAAAGAATCGTCAACAAAAATATGCTCAAGTTCATTCATAATAAAATTTATGATTAAAAAAGTATGCGAAGTAAAAGTAATAATTGAATTTTTCAAAAAAATATTAAGGCGAATGAAGTAAATAAGAGAGAAAATTTTGAAAAAGAATTAATAAGATAGATATTCAAAATTATATTATTTTAGTAGTCTATTTTTGTTATATGATTAAACACATGATTTTCAAAAAATTCAAAATTCAAAATTCAAATTTATATAGATGATAATAACCAATGATTAATCATAGATTTTTCCTATAAATAAATATTTAGTTTAAATTAAAAATAAATGAAATGAAAATCTAATTTTAATAAATAATAAAATAAGTTGCATTATGACATATTTAAATCTATGAATATTTATATAATAATATATAAGTATATATGTATTGATAATACATAAAATAATTATTTAATAATTATTGATAAATTTTTTTATTGTAATAATTAAGATTTATTTAAAAATTAAATATAAATTTATTTAATATTTTATAAGTTTTATTAATTTTACTTTTTTAAATTTTGCAAATTTTTAATATATTTTATTAAATTTTATCTTTTATGGGTAAAGTAAGTTATTTTTTTCTCGGCACTTTTTTCCCTGATTTTCTGAATAATCCTTATTTCTTATTTAAATAATTAAAAATTTATCTGGTAATCTTAAATCTGATATTTGATTTATATACTATTTTTAAATAAAATATTCAATTTATTAAAAAAATATTTATTTAAGAAATTTTAATATATGTATATAATAATACTTTTTAGTCTTTTAAATTATAATAAATTTTATTAAAAAAATAATAATTATTCTTTTATAATTTATACATAATAATTATCATTTTTTATGAAAAGTTTTGATATTTAATTTATTATTAGAATTAATATATTAGGTAATTATATCTATAATATTAATTTTTGAAATTTTAAAACATTAATAATAGTTTACAAATTCTTTTAATTATTTATAAACTTATTATTTATTCAAACTTAAATACATTAATTTAAAATTTTAAAAGATACAATTTTTTTAAAAAGTAAAATCATAATTATTTATATTTTTTATTTTATTAAAACTAATTTAAGTATTATTATATATATATAAATATATATAAGAAGATTACTAGAAAAATCAGATTCTAAATATTTTTTAATTTTTATTATATTATAGTTTTTGATATCATTAGATTAAATTATAATAAGATTTTAATTTTAGTCAAAAAAAATTTAAATTCTGATTTTTTCTAGTAAACTTTTTATATATATTATTATTAATATTAAGTTTATTTAAAAAATTTTATTTAGTTAATATGTCTGATTTAAGAAATTTAAAAAAGCTAATCAAATACTTTTTAAGAGTAACATATATTATATTTTATAATATTATACAAATTTTTATAATATTATATTAATTATTATTTAAAATAAGATATTATAATTAAACTTAAAAGTATACATATAGTATCTATTTTTCATGTAATCTACTAAATAAGTATTATATTACAGTTGATTAAATATTAACTATTAGATACTTTACTAATTTCTATTATTTAATAAGAAGAATATTATACTATTTTGATTAGCTATTTATAATAATTTCTTTTTTTAAATAAATTTTATAGATTTTTTTATTTTTTTTTTTTATTAATTAGTTTTTATATATATAAATTTAAAAATTTTAAGATATGTATTTTTTTTTAAAAAAAAAAACTTTATAGAATTTTTTAAAATATAATTGAATTAATATAAAATTTAAAAAGTATTATTATTTTATTTATATTAATTTTAAATACAATTAAAAAATAAAATATTATTATTATTTAAATTAAAATATAAATATTAAACTTTTATATATTATAATTAAAATAAGAATTTTATATAAGTTATTAAAATATATAAAAATTATTACAATTTTAATTATTAATATCTAATTATAATTATAATAATATATAAATTTAAGCATTAAGATTTAAAATAATTTATAATTTATAATTATATTAAAATTTTAATGAAATTTGTTCATTTATCTAATAATTAATTTGTTAATACTTATTTTATTAATAATTATTTTACTAATAAAATTATTTTATTAATAATTTTTTATTAATAATTAATAAAAAAAAAAAATAGGATTAGAATTATTAATTATTAAATTATTTGTAATAAATAATTTATTTTTAAAATTTTTATATATTATTAAATCTTTTATTTTATTAAGCTAAACAAATTAAATATCTAAAATCTTTTTAATTAGTTAAATTTTTAAGTAATTTAAATAGAATTTAAAAAAATGAACTGTAAAAAATTCAGATTATTAGATTAAATTAATATTAAATAATATCTTTAGTCTTTTTTTATTTTTTATTATTTATATATTGTAATTTTTTTTTATATATAAATTAAATAATATAATATATAATTAAAATGTTATAATATTTCTTTTATATATATATATTAAAAAATATATTATATTATTAATAAAATTAATATAATTTTAATATCCCTTTAATTGTAATAAATTACCTACAAATTTATAGGCAATTTTAACTAATTTTAATTAAATTTTAACACAAAA
>CAJVPP010001078.1:0-23026 GCA_910592005.1 Funneliformis mosseae | reverse complement strand
TATATACTTATTTGACTGAATTGATACCAAATTGAGGCCAATTTTAGGCTAATTTATGGTTATTTAAATTCTGAATTAATGCTGAATGATGCTGAATTGAGATCAATTTTAGGTTGATTTATGGTTATTTAAGTTTTAAATTAATGCCGAATGATGCTAAATTGAGGTCAATTTTAAGCTGATTTATGTTATTTAAGTTTCGAATAAATGCCGAATGATGCTAAATTAAGGTCAATTTTAGGCTGAATGGCTATGTCGATCAGTGTCTATCGACATCTGAATTGTTGCCGAATAGAGGCTAGTTTTAGGCTGATTTATGGTTGAATTTAAGTTTCGAATGGCCATGTCCGATTGGGATCGATCGACATCTATCGGTACCTGTTTGTGCCGATCAGAAAATGTGGCAAATCGACCATAAATAGTATCAAAATCGGCCTAAAATCAGCTATCCGATTTTAGGCTGATTTGGACTATTTCGACTAGTATAGGCTAAACTTCACTTCAAAATCTGCTTTCCAGCAGTTAGGTGATAAATATTGAATCGATATATTTTTAAAAAATCTTTTAATTTTTAATCCTTCAAAACTTTAGAATTGTAACTTATTTTTATATGTATAATAGGTATTTTGACAGAGAAATTCCATGTAAAAAAAATTTTAATTTTTAGATAAAATTTTAAATTTGACACGATCACCAATTAGATGGCAAAAAATTTATAGATAAACATTTTTATTAATAAAAAATTTTCATTAATAAAATTTCAATGTTACATGAACTGAAAAATCGAAGTTGCATGGCTTAAAAGTGTGAATATTCAAAATCATTATATAATTTCAACTCGTGATTTTGAATTCAAATCTATAAGTTAGTGACAAAAAAGTTTCTAGTGATCACCTGGTAAAAGACATTATATTATAAACAATAAAAATATATAGAACTAGGAGCTTTACATAGAAAAAGTTACATAAAATACTGAAAACAAGCTCATTAAATATTTATTTGTAACTATTACCAAAACATAAATCAGATGAACTAATAACTACAGGTAGGTTTAAACACAACATGAATCACAAATAGGAAAGTAATTATAAGGACAACTATTAGTGCAGCATCTTTTCACCAAACTTGAGTATTTTTTACTAGTAGAAGAAGCTGAGAAAGCAATATTACTAAAAGTTAAAATGATAATAATAAGCATGAAATTGTGAATTTTCATGATGATTTTGAAGTATTTGAAGGATTAATATCAGAAATTTTTTATAATATGTAAATTTTATAAACAAATTCTTGTGAGTATGTAGCTTAAAGACATGTATTTATAAGCAAATAGATTAGAGTTATAATTGAAATTATTTGATGGAATGGCTGTCTCTTGACAATGTCTAAATTTTATATAGTTTTGTTTAAATAACAGGCTTACTAGGCTTAAACTTATATTGCTTGCTAGAGATTCTCATAAAGAACATTACATCCTTTAAAGCTACTCAAATGCTGTAATAAATATTTGCAATCAATTACACCATTACAAATCCTAAATAGTGTATAATCAGTTAGAAAAAAAATCTAAGATATTGTTATCCAGAGTGTTAACGAAGGATTATATAATGTAATGACTTAATAAATTTATTTTAACTCCCATTTTTGTCCTTGTCACAATCATCAATTTATTTTCCTTTTTTGAAAATACATCATGATTATGTAAAGTAAACTAAAAATAAACTAAAAATAAAAATAAAAAAATAAAACAATCCCCCTGTACTAAAAGCAAAAATATGTAAGATCATATAATACTTATGTTAAAAGTCACGTAATACTAGTATAAATCATGTAATATAATTATAGATCACGTAACCTTTCACTAAATAATGAAAAACAAAAAATTTTTTTTGCAAGAAATTTAGATCATTTCTATTTTGGCTAGTCTTTTTTCTTCTGTTATTTATTCTTTTAACCTTTTACAATTTTTTATGCGCTCAATTCTACTAAAATTAAACTGCTTGAAAATAATATCATTGAGAGAATGAACATGGAAAATTGTTACAAATGACAAATCAGCAGCGAATTCCCTTTGGCCAAAATCTATAACTACTTTCAATAAAGTTAGACTTTACAATTTATGAGCTGTAATAGCCAACAAAAGAGAAAGTAGAAGTTGTAGTTAAGAGCAAATATCAGATTTGCCTTCCTATATGTGTTGTATAGAAATAATAGGTATAACCAAAATTTTATCTATATTTATAAGAGTTGGGCCATGATATTGGTCAAATGAAACTAAAATAGCAGTTAGTAATTATATGTGCTTAGGTTTTCTTGTATAATATATCTGTTATTTCTATTGCATTATTTACAAGACTAGTAGCAATCTAGAATTCAAGATAAGCATTATATGTGTATTTCTGGCTAACAATATTTCAGATTCAAGACCTTTTGCTGCATCTAAATCAGCCTTTGAAGCTTCAGTGCTACTTATATGAACTGCTCAAATCCTAGCAACAGGTTAGTTTAATGACCCAAGTTTATTAGCATTAATTCTATTAATTTCTTCCTATGTTATAAAAATATTGATAGTATTTGAAGATTTTTTCATTCTGGTTCTAACAGTTTTTCTGAGATTTGCATCATCAACAATTTTCAATCAGATTGTATAGATTTTCTATTACATAAATAAGACAAAAGATTTCTGAATTGGTATTGTTTATCTGAATTACCAATTTGTCATTGTACAGCTTCAAGTTTATAAACTTCTTGTAATTAGCTATAGGTATTACATTTATTTTCAGATATAGAATCAGATAGTTGATAATCCTAAAAATACATGGAAAGATTATACACTAGAGGAAGTTGTCTGAAGTTGCTGACAAGGATTATAAATCGATCACTAAAGTGTTAATTAGAATAATCTGAAAATGCTTGATGCAGTCTCAAATCAATTAGAGCAGGAAAGTGACAGCCTACTATGCTCATTTTATTGATGATAATATATTGAATATCTTTTATTCTATTTTGTAATTTTTTCAAAGATTCACCTTTAAGCTTATAATTTGTGTCATATATTGGAATAGAAAGTGAAAAATGGATAGTTCTACCTTGAATATTAAATGCTGCAAAACCTGTTGAAGCAAGTATAATACTATTTTCTTACAGCCTATCCCAAATGATGCTTATTAGATAAGATTTTTCAGTTTCAGCAGTATTCATAATAATAATTTGCAAAGGTTTTACAGATTCATTTGAAGTTAAAGCAATATAATATCTTTCAATTCTTTCAAATATTATCCTTTATTTATTATTTAAGGTTTTACGATCAATATTTGCTTGATTATTCCTGATAATTTAAGTTACATTACTATTATCAATTGCTTGCTTAATGAAACTTTCTATTTCTTCAATTTTAGAAAATTGTGTCCAGCTTTTACCAACCCAGTCATAATTTATATCAATATCTCAGTTACCAAAAAAATTAGTTGAATTGCATTTTTGTCTATCTGGCATCATTATCCACAGCAGGTCCAATTATTACTAGGATTATCATTGATTTCTGAAAGATGACAGTTATATAAGTCTATCCATGAAAGTGTTTGATTCTTTGTTAGGCTAAGAATGTTTCTATAATAAACATGTAAAAGAATTTTACGTGACAAAATTCTTCTCACTGAGGACCATATTTGATTAGAGATGGTCATAGTCAAATGTGTATAATGTTTTCTTTGCTGTATTTTACCCACTTTTCTCTGACTAACTTATATTGCAAATACAATCTAAATAATAATATATTACTCAATTAAGTAAATTGATTGCAATATCTTTGCAAAGGTGAGGGATCTGTTTTTTTTAACTTCATTGTTCTCATTATGTTCACTGTCATGAAGCTATCGATTTATCTCTTTATTAAAATTTAAACTAGCAAAATTTCTACTACTGTGGTAAAATGGAATTTGAAAGAGGTGGCAAGTTTCCTGGGCTGAATAATCACGTTCTCTTACTATACGAATAAGCAACTTTTGGGATGCTTTAATACTTGGATTATTTGGATTATCATTATAAAAAGCTTGATCTAAAACTTCTGAAAAATCTAAAGATCGTGGCTCAGCTTTACTAGCATAGTTTAAAATATACTGTAAAGCAACATGTTGTGTAAGAATGAGCTTCAAATCTACATTTTTCTCCATTCCTGAAGTTGAATACAATCATGTGGATTTACAAGTGGATCATTTCTGATTATTGTTAACTTTAAATGACCATTATTGTTTTGAATAGTTTTTTGACTTGTTAACTCTTTAGGGAAACTAAATCTGTATTTCTATTCACCAATATTTTTGTCAATTCGTAAACAGTAAGAACCATTATATGTATAATACTTTAATTTGTTTATTAGCTTAATATAGTCTGCTGTATCATCATTGAGATTCTTAAAGCACTTTGATATGAGTAATTATTAGGAGAAGGTACATCTAGATCAGGATTAATTGTTGTAATTAAAGAATATAAGTAATGTATAATATTTTCCATTATCTTCTCACTGTCACTCATTTTTTTCCAATCAATTTCAGGTGCATCTTTTTTCTTGGCAATACCATGCATATATACACTATCATAATGCTACTATTTAAAGTGATACCATCACTTAACTAATTCCCATTTAGGTATAAGAACCTTTTCAAAAAAAAACTTTAAACCGCTTTTTAAAAATTATGCAACAATATGAAGATTATCTATAAGATCCTTATGTTAACGCCTAGTAACATCTTGATTTAATTTTACTTTTACAGTATTTTCTCTGCTAGGTATAAGGTTATGTAAATCTGGCTAATGCATATCAGCTGCATTAAATGTGAAGAATACTATTTCTTGGGATCTCACCTATTTTATCATATCTATTAATTCAGTTTTACGATATATTAATGGGTACTATATAATCCCTCACTATAATGTAACACTCAATCTATAATGTTGTTATTGGCTTTCATTAAATCTAAGATTTCAGCTACAGTAAGTTACCCTTCATCTAAATTTTGTCAGATGAATATACGATTTTCCAATAATACTCTTTATCTTATTATTGTATTTAATATAAATAATGCCATTGTAGATGACAAGTGAACTAGCCATCTTTGTAGATTAATAGGTATTTAAAGTATTCTGCTAGTTTTACTTCTTTTACTCAATATTCATAGTAGTTCACAGTACCTAAGGATAAAGTGTAGGGAATGCTTGTACTATATATCTGGGAGTATAAAACTCATCAACTGGAGTATCCTCATTATGTGGTCAATTTTTATACACAGGATGATCATATTACATTTAATGGAAAACTTCATTAATTGTATTGTTCTCATTATATCCAGTAGGTAACATAGAAACAAATATTTGCAAGATGAAATAAGCTTTATTATCTTTAATTCCATCTTTGTGTTGCTTATTTGGTCTTTCCCCTTCATAATGAACATTATTACTTAAGACCTGTGGGAGCTGCTCTGCAATTGATCTATTTTCAGGTAAATTTTACAAAATATTATTATCAATATCAATGTCATAATAGTATATATTATTAGCTTTAATCACAAAAGAGCTTGCATTACTTTTTCCTGATAAATTTTAAAGTCACGAAAATTGGATCCATTTTCAGTATAATGCTGAATAACAAGCAAATCCAGCAATGATAGATAACGTAGAAGGCAGATTACAAACTCCTGCATATTTTGTGAAAAATTAATAATATTTTCACAATATGCATACTATTCTCTAAAAAGATTATATATTGAAATGATAGGAAATATTTGTGCAATCAGCATCTGTTCTATATCAGTCAAGTTCTGAAGTTCTTATGGAACTTCACTTAGAAAAAAGTGAAAACATGTGAGTTCATCAAGTTCAAGTCTATATTAAGAAAAAATGTTTTACTCTCACCTGGATTCATATTACTTTCAATAAAAAAACTTTTAGGCCTATTTTCTTTACAGCATTGACAGCATTCTTCACTAACAAGTATAATAGATGAAAATCACTCATTACACATGATACAGAGATTATTTCTAAAATTACTAATTATATTGTGAAATTTGTGTAGAAGTTTCTGATCTGAAGTTAAAATACCTTTCATATCACGTCTTTAGCGTAAAGTTGTTCTATTCTTAAAAAGTCTTGTGATGTATTGTTAAGAAGTTTTTTTAAATTTTCTTAATAAATATTTTTTATGTGTATGAGCACACTGAGCTTCTTCTTCAGCTACCAAACTTACCTCATATTCTTTATGAGTCTCTTCAGTTACTTTACTCTGCTTATTATTTTTCTTATGTCGTTCATATGCCAAATGCATCTCATGAGCCTCTTTAGCTACTTTCTACTTCTTGTCTGTATCACATGAATGTGATGTCTTATTTTTTTTATCATTCTTTTTGAGTGAATTCACAGAAATTTGTTTTATAAATTATGTATATAAAGCATATTTTACATTATTGATTTTAAAGACAAGAAAAAGAAGTGCAATCAGAAGTGTTAAGCATTATCAGCTATCTTATCATATTGTAATTAGACATAGACATTATTAAATTGTGAACTTTATTAAATGAATTAAATGAAATATCAAGTATGAAAGAATATTTAAAAAATGTATAAAAATAAAGAAATGTTCACAATTTGATGCGTTTAACAAAAAATAAGATGATTTAAGTCGCTAACTAAGAAACATTCTTTAATATCACATGACTTTTATATTAAAATGACAAAGCTACTTGTAAATGCAAGTTGATAACCTGCTGTTTTTGGTATTATAAACGAAATATATTTTAATATTAAAGCAATTTTGTATTATTATAATTATTAAAAAAAAAATTTTATTATAATAATGATTTATAACAGATATATATATAATTAGAAAACAGAAACTGTTGTAAGTCTAGAGCATTTATTACTGTAATAAGAAATATTTTAATCAATGTTAACAATAAAATGTTTAATAATACTAGTCAACGGTTCAATGGTAACCATCCAAGACATAATTTTCAAGAAGATCAAGGATCGCCTTCTCTTTTCATAGCAGTTCTGATCTCTTTCAATAATTACAAAGGTCTCACAATCGCTAGCATAAAGAGTAAAAGAGTTGTACCCATCTCACTAATTTAATGTATCTGAAATGGTAAATCTGGAATTTCTTGTTCACATTTGCAAATTCCTGTTCGTCTTGCGTAAGCAATTACAGTTCATAAAAGTCAAGGTCTTACATTATAAAATGCCATTGTGATGGGTAAAATTTTAGATAAATTTAATTGGTAGAATATGAAGTCAATTTTATTGCCATGTAGATCTTTTATGAAGATCATTTTGTCCATTTTATTGCCATCGATCAATTATGTAAATCCTTAGATGTTAATTTTATTGCCTTTGATTATCACGTAGATCAAGATGTCCATTTAGTTGCCTGCAGATCTGGCAATTTTATTGACACGGCAACTTTATTGCCTAGCAAAATGGTAACTTTATTTCCTTCAATATATTTAGTTTAGTTTATTTTATTATTTATTCAACATGTATAAATATCTCTGTATTTTCTTTGAGTATTAGCACTGACAAGATATCAATCTTTTAGGTACTGAACTTATATATTATATCAATAAAGGAGTATAATTAACCAAGTATAAAACTTGTCCTTCGCAAACCCATTAAAACTGTTATAACTTATCTGTGACCCTTTGCATTCATGTAATCCCTTTAAATATTGTTAGTATACTTATTATATGATATTGTATTGATTCACTGTATTGGCTTGGAGTCTCTGAAGCATAATCTCTGAAATATCTTTGAGTTATCTTTGTGTTTATTTTGTATTTATTTCACGTGCTTATTATTGAGAATAATTCTTCGACATTATTATAAATCCTCACTCGTGATTCCTTGAGTAATTGTCTTAGTTTTATTTACCTTTTGAGATTTTATTTAAAGTTACGAAACCTGATGTAATACCGTAATTGATCTTAGAAATAAAGTGTTTGCTGTAAGTCTTTCTTTTGTGGCAATCTCATGAGTATGTACACTTGAAGATCTACTTTTCAAACTATTTAATTTTAAAAGACTTCAGCATATTAAAGAGTGTAAAAGACTACAAGAACGGTTAGATGAAGAAAATGCTTAGTTTCTATGATACCTGAAAACTGAGAACTCAAAATTCTATTATAATAAAATTTAAATATAAAATAATTTTTTTTTTTTTTATAATTTCTCTCACTCTTGTAATACTTTATTTTGTTTAATGTCATATTGTTTATTTATAAATATAACACAAAATCATGACATAGCACGTGCAGACAATAGGATATCAGCATATGATTATATTTGTGATCACTTTTTGTAAACATATATAGTCTTTCACTACGCTTCAGACAATAAAATAAGATTTACAAAAATGATACAAATTTTATTTATTTATATTTATATTAATACAAAAGTTAAACAAATAATAATACTATAATATTCTAATAAATTGATTGATCAATACTATGAAAACCAGAAAGTTTGTATAACATTAAAATCTGACAGACTTAAATGGTTTTCATTTCTCTAGTATATACAATGCTCACAAATAATAATATATTCAATACTTTATGTTAATTTTAGTTAGTTAGACTATGAAGATCAATTCTGGTCAGTTCACAAATGGAAAATTGATATTGTAATAGCTTTATTTACTGTAACTAAGCCAAAAGGCTTTGGTAATATAACTTAACTAAATTGAGAGACTTTGATACTTAACTAAGCTGAGAGGCTTTAGAAACGTAATTAAGCTAAATGGCTTTTATAAAGTATTTAAACCATATATTCTAAATTTAAATTCCTTTTTTATTTTAATAATAATTATATATTTTCGACATGTAGTAATCTCTCAGCTCTATTCTCAATTTCTCTTCAGTTCTACTTCAATTCTCCTAAATTTAATTAAAACTTGAACATTAATATTAAATTAAATTTTATGATAATATTGATATTAAAACATGTTTTGAACAAATTTTCATAATTAAGTTTGATAATAGTTAATTTTTGTAAATTTATATCATAACTTGTATTTGAACATTTCTACATATTGAGACTATTGACTAACTATATAAATTGTACAAAATTTTATGTACATCATTACATAATTTAAAACACTATCATTAGAGATAGAAATGGTTTAAAATGAGCAACTCAAGATCAGTTTTGAACCAATTCTATATTATTTACCTGTTACAATACATTTTATAAATATTAAAAATCTGACCCTGAACTGGCTCAAAAGTCAGTTCAATATCAAATCAGACTACTGAATTTCTTTGTAACAAATCAAAAATTTTTAATTGATATAAATCTAATGAATGGATAATTTTCAATTGGCAACATATGAATGAAAAAAAAGTAAATTTGAGTTGATAATAACATTTTTTATTAATTTGATATTTTTAAAGAACTCAATTTTAGTTAAAACATTTATTTACAATTAATTAACATAAATTCTGAATTATAAGTTTTGCATGAAAACTTGTAAAATATAAATAGCAATAATTTTCTTTTAAAAAAAAATTAAATTTATAACATATTTATAATTTTTATATAAGGTGAAAAACATTTGTGCAAATAAATCAGAATATTATCATATTTCATCAATCAAACTTTATTATCTTCTAAGAATATAGATTCGTCAACTGTATAGAATATTAATGATAAATATAATTTTTTAAGATAAATTTCAGACAGGCTTATCATGATTTAAACAGGTGTATTTATTTACTGTTTTCATATGGAATCACGTTACTTACATAACTTCAATTTTTTCAATATAAGGTCTGGGTGGAGTAGAAAATTATGTTATAATTTGAGCAAATTATCCTATTCCTTAGCAATGTAGTTTATTTTATTTTAAAGTTTATATTATAGATAAAGGTAAAAATAGGTGTGTAAAACTTTGATATATATTTTTTTATTTTAATTCAGTATATAAGTCAATTATTTAAAATTTTGCTAATTTATTCTATAGGAGAATTAGAATCAGGTCTTGCATATAAGCAGTTAGCTTAAATAAAATACCTGGTAATTTTACCTTTTAATTTATCACTGATAATGCACTATAATTAAATTAAATTAATTTATTATTTATATTACAGACTGGGAAGATAGCTTGTGAGGTTATTATTTTATTATAGGTAAATATAGACAAGCATAATTATTGACAATAAAACTAATTTATAATAAAGATTTTTTTATATATAGTAATCAGTCAACAATGAATTAGGACCAGATAGATTAATTTGTCTAAAGTTCTGATGACTTTGATTTATAATAAAAAAAACTTTAGATTGAATCTTCAAATATAATACTATAAAAATTTTTACTGGTTGAATAAGATACTAAATTTATGTTAGATTTCCTAATGTTTAAATAATATTATACTTTTTAAAGGTTTTATTATAAGAAAATATTTTACATTATCTTTAAAACAAAAAATTAATAATACTGGAATTAAATATGTTAAATATAAATAACTGTATCCCTTAGTAATAATAAATAATAAAATGTTATTTGTATGTATATTGAATTATAAGCCAATGACCACATAGTGGTAAAGGAAAACGAAATTGCATATAAAAGTGCCTTAATTTGTTTAAAAATATATTTATAATTATTTTTATTCCTATTTCGATAATAATAAAAAAAATTAGATGTCAAATCCAAGCTTTTTGAACATAATCTTAGTTCATTAACTTCGTCTTGGTGAGAAGATTCAAATGATTATTATTTTATTTTTATAAGTAAAATATTGATTAAGATATATTTATATTATAAATAAAATGGGATTTGGGATTAGGATTGGGATTTGGGATTTGGGATATGGGATATAGAATATGGATTTCAAATAAAGTATGGGATTAAGGATTAAATGGTATTCTATATAGTATGAAGTATGGGCAGCAACTATATGTGGGTAATGATGTTCATATAGCGAGGAGGAACAGTTTGAACTTGCATTCATGAAGAAATAGCATTTGTGGAATGGATTCCGGGTAAAAAAAATATTAAGGCATATTATTAGATATAATAAAATAGTTGTCGGAGGAGCCTACCCAATGTATGGACCTGCACAATTAGAAAAGTTGATGATAGCTATGAAGAATTTATCTATTGGACTAGGAAACACACTGATGATATATATAACGCTTGGATTGCTGGAGCTTTAAATTCTGCTGTTATAGTAGTTGGAGAGAACTTACTAGAAAATTTGATGAATGATAGATGGTTAAAATTTAAAAGTCACGATTATTAAAATATTGAAATAGATGTCTAAAATCTTTTCAAGATTATTAAAATGTGCATAAAATGTTGAGATCATATCATACATTTATTATGTTTATAGACAAAATATTTAACGATCTTAAAAATTTAAATCTTTTATAATATGGATATTTTTCAAATAAAATGTATTAATAAATTAAAGTTTTTTTAAAAAATAATAATAATATAATTAATGTTTATATTAAGAATGGTAAAATTAGCATACATATAATTATCAGCTGATTTTATAATGCATTAGCAAGTTTGGCCGGAATTAATCATCTGAGATACGTTAGCTATCAGTAAATACAGCATGACTAGGGTTAGTCATATAAAATGGTGACTATGTACAGGGGTGAAATAAATATTGAATAATTTTTTCGCGAAGATTTATTACATCAATTTTATATGAAAATTTATTAATTAAAGCTAAATATAGTAATTTATAATGCTTTTCTAATCAAAAATGGATTTGTTTTTATTGATAAATTGATTGTTTATTTGTTTATTTTGATTTAAATTTTTTAAAATTTTTTGGAATTTTCGCAATTTTTCGCAAAAAATGGGTCTTGCAAAAGAGATTACTTCAAAGCAAAGAGGTGCAATTTTGCATGCCAAAAACTTTGTATTATGCAAGAAAAAACTGCAGAAATTGTTGAGTGTTCTCAGACAACAGTTTCTCGAGTATTAAAAATAATCAAACTATTAATAAATGATCGGGTCATCCCTAAATAATGACTGTGCAAAACGGAAAAAATTGTCAAAAGCTGTTCTTAATAATAAAGATTCTAGACGCCAAAGTTTAAAAGAAGTTTGTCAGCTTTTTATAAAACAAAATAAAGGTGAAAAAGTATCTAAGCGAACCATCCAAAAAAGTATTAAGGATAGAAGGCATTCGATCATGTATGCCTCATCTAAAACCATTGATTTCTTCTACAAATAAAATCAAAAGACTTGCTTTCGCAGAACAGCATAAAAATTAGACAATGGCTGACTGGAGAAAAGTAGTTTGGTCAGATGAATCTACCTTTTCTCAGTTTCAAATCTCAGATTGGGGTCAAGTTTGGCGAAAGTCTAAAGAAGAATTTAATAAAGATTGTATCGCCTCGACCATAAAATACAGTCCCAAACGAATGTTTTGGAGCTGTTTTTCATGGTTTGGTTTCAGACCTATTATTTCATTAATTGGTTCTATTACTGATAAAACCCTATCGTGAAATTCTTGAAACTTATGTTGTACTAACCCTTAAAGAACAATCACAAAATTCAAAAAAAGCTTGTTTTCCAAAAAGACAATGCACCAGTGCATATAGCAAAAATCACACAAGATTTTTTTCTTTCAAGTAAAGTAGAACGTTTGTCATGACCACTTCAAAGTTCTGACCTTAATCCTATTGAAGAACTTTGGTCAATTGTTGAGTCTGGACTTCGAAAATATAAACCCAGAGCATCTAACATCTAAGAGTTAGAAAAAATAGTTATTGAAGAATTGAAGTCGATTTCTAAAGAAATATATTGAAAACTTATTAATTCAATGCCTTCTCGAATCTATGCAGTTATTTCTGCTAAGGAGGTCATACTAAATATTAAATATATTATACGAATTTATTGTAGTAAATAAATATAAATAAACATCAAATAAAAATTATTCAATATTTATTTCACCTCCCTGTACTAAGGTTAATGGAGGATATACAAAGTGGTAATAATATATTAAAAAAAATTTGTGGTGTAGTAGGTTAGCAATAAATCAAAGAATTTTATGTAATTAGTTTATTCTTTATATGCCAAAAGTATTATTCCACAAAAAAAATATATAACGCGGAATTTTTTTAAAATTTACAAATAAAGTATCAATTAAATTTAAATATATTAAAAATAAAGTCCAGACTTTAAAATTGTTTAAATTTTCGATTTTATTATTATTTAATTGCATGGGTATTATGATTTGAAAATTTTAAACGAAGTGGAACAATAATTATGGAAGTCACTGTAAATACTTCTAATGATAATGGATATACAAATATAATGTATATCATTTTATGGATACACGTATGAATTCTTCAAACAAATCAATATCAAGTTATTCATGATAAATTATCATTAATCTTATTAAATCATGATATTTTATTTTACATCTGTTAACATTTGAATTTAAAAAATTTTAATATATATACTAATTATTAAATAATTAAAGGCTATCATTCCGTTGAGAATCAAGATCTAATAGATCTGATGCGATGTATTATTAGATATACTGTAATAAAATATCACCAACTTCATAGTGGATGAATTTCCAACCTATAATAGAGAAAGCTAGTTCTTTGATTTCATCTTATTATGGCAGTATTCGAAAATAATAAGGTTATTTAACCATTTAAATTATTTGCCCAATCATTTGTTATTAATCCTAATTTTTTGTTATTTGGTCATTTCATTCATTTGATTTTGATTGTTTGATACCTATCATATGATTCTAATTGAAAAGTAAAAAAAAATAAAGCAAATGTAATGCAGGTTAGAACTATAGTATTGGCTAACATTACATTCAAATAACTCAGATCATTTGTCATTTGAGCAATGAAATGACATGTTATTTATTATTTGTTATTTGAATCATTTGTCATTTCAAGTCATTTGCTGAATACTGCATTATAGCCCCACAAGATATAGTTTTGAACTAAAAAATGTATATTATCTAGACTTAAAATATTCTCATTTTTCTAACAAATGTTATTATCTTATTATTTGATAGAGAATGTGATATTCTAGAGAGACAGCTTGTGTTGTCTTGATTCTAAAATGTCAAACTTATTAGTTTTGAAGGTAATGATACTATTCTTGAAAGACTATTTAAGAGCTAAGTTTATTCTTTAATTCAATAGCTAATAATAGTCTATTTGATGAAAAATTAGACTTAATTATGCAGTTGTATTTAAAGAAATAAAATCTTTTATTTTAGATTTTAGCTTTAGAATAACATCTACCTTGAGTATTATTCTGTTTCTAAAGAATCCTGTGATATAATTTCTTCATTATTACTATCATTAAAATTGGTAATATTATTTTTATTATTAATATTATAATTTTTAAGAGTTTAGTTTTGTAATGATAAAAGAGATCAAATATTTGTCTTTTTTATAACTTCTTTTACTTTTACTTTGCAGATTATCAATATTTAAGATAAAAAAAATAAGAATCAACTATTTCTTATTATTATATAAGAGATAAGCTATTAAAATTAGGTTATATGATATTTTTAATCAAATAAGATTTTTAAATTATATTATTATATGATATATAAATTTTATTGGTATAGTTGATTATTTTATAAATAAAGCAAGCAATTAAGCTATCAAAATTTTTATTTCTTTATATAAAATTTTTCAAAAAATCTAAAATTAAATTAAGAAATAATTAATGAAAAATTAGAAAATAATCATTATTATTATTTAAAATAAATTTTAGAATTTTTTAAAATATAAAATTTTTTATTGATAGTTTAATAGATATTTGAATAAAATTCTGAAGATATCACTAAAAAAACATTTTATTGAAAATACTTTTTTTTTTAAAAAAAAATTAAAGATAATTAAAAAATAATTAAATATTTTAATTAAAATATTTTTAAAATAGTGATTTAAAAAATAAATCTAAAAAATAAAATTAGTTAACATAAAAAAACTGTAGATATTAATTAAAATCTATTATTTGAATTTTAAATATTTTTAATAATTTTTAAATTAGTTTTTATGAATAATATTCTTATAATTATAAAGAATTATAAAATAATTTTTATTAATAATCATTATTGATATTACTAATTATTAATAAATAAATTATAAATAAATTATTTATACTTTTAATTTATTTAATAATTAATAACTTACAATATTACTAAATTTGATTAATAATAATTAACTACAAAAACTTTAATATGTGATAATAAAGAATCTACAGTATAATATAAAGAAAAATAAATATTAAATAAATTAAAATAAAAATAAAAAATAAAAATTTATAAATAAATTATAATATCAAATTTAGTAAATAAATATTTTAATAATCCACTTATATTATATTTAAATTGAAAATTTCTATAAACTGATCTATTTATATTTCAATTTTTATTTAAAAGTTTTATTTATTCTTATTTTTAATATTCTTTTATCTCAGTTTTAATTTTTTTAATTTTAAGCTAATTTATAAATTACATTTAAGATTACTAAAATAAGTTTAGCAGTATTATATACTATATATTTTATAATATAAATTCCTAAATTAGTTAAAAATTATTATTAGAAGCTAATTTTATATGATAATATAAAAAATTTAATTATTTTTATAATTTAATTATATAAATAAATTATAAATAAACATTTTTTATTTTTTTATGATTTATTATCTTTATTTTCTTAATAATTTTTTTTTTAAAAAAATTGTTTTGCAACTTTTATATTTCTTATAATTATTAATAAAATTATATAAAATATTCACATAATGAATTATTAAATATAGAAGATGATAAAATTAATAATAAATAAATTTTATTAGATAATAAATTATAACTATATTATAAACTTAAAATTCATTTATTAAATAATTATAATAATAAAAAAATAAAATTATTAAATAATAAAATAAATATGTATTATTTTATAAACTTTATCATTTATGATTATTTCATTTGCTCAAAACATTTATAGTTATAAATTTATTAATGAATATTTTATTATTTTAAAATTAAAATAACTATTCAAAATTTTATAAAGATTAAAATATATTAATTATAATAATGAAAAAAACATTTTTATATATATAAATTTGTTTATTTTATTTAGAAAAATGAAAAATATTATTAATCTAATTAAGAATCATTTAATAAACTTTTTAGAATTATAATTATTTAGAATTAATGTTATATTTATCAAATCTTTTTAATATATTTAATTATATTTTTGTAATTTCTTTAATTCAATTATATAGAATTGAAGGATATATTAATATTATTAAATTGTTTATTATATGTCTTTAATTAAAATAATTCATAAAAATACTAAAACTGAAATAATTCTTTAACAATCACTTTGATAAACTATATGTAAATAATAATATATAATATTAAGTATAAAAGAAAAAATAATAGAAAAAATAAATATAAATTTAGTATTAATAAATATTTATTATATAGTCAACTCTTGATATAGCGAACTCTTGATATAACGAATTTTTTGAACAAATATAATAAAAATACTCATGTTATAGTGAATTGGCCAATCAAATCTCTTAAAATCTTCACTATAACCTTATTGCGAAGTTGAGGTCTAAGACATAGAGTTCGTTATAACAAGAGTTGACTGTATTGACTATTTTATCTTTATAATTTAAAAAATTAAATATACTTGACAAATAAATACGATAACTTATTTTCAGATTTTTATATAGATATTAACTTCTTTTTTATAATAATAGTAAGTATTAAATATGTATTTAGTGAGTCTATTAGATGAAAAAATAATGATAAATCAATTCAAATAGTTTGAAAAATAATCATGTGAGATAGCTAATAACTTTTTGTTATTTTTGTTTATTTTTACTTTTTATATTTTATATTACAATTAATAAAATTACAGTTAATACTACATCATTAAAAAAATTATTAATAATAAGAATATTACAAAAATCCGGTTATATATTCATCTTAAAAACTTTATTAAAAATAAAAATATTTATTATTATAGTTTGTAAAAAGGTATAGCTTTTTATATTCAAAAATATTTTTATATAATTAATATAATTATTTTTATTTATAAAATCTTTTTAAATTATATAAATTAAGTAACTATTAAGATATCTTTATTTATAAATAAAAAATATGAATTTATATGCAAGCCTTTCTTTAAAACTCCATCTATAATAATGAGAAAGTACACTTTTATCATAAACTGATTTATTTTAAAGAATATTATAACATTTATATTATAAATTAAATTTATCATTATATTTTCTTGCTGATTATAATAACAAAAAAAAAAATAAATAATCATTATAAAATGCATTTAAAAAATTAAAAATTTATAAAAAAATTTTATTTGTTTATGTGTATATTCAAGACTCTCTAAAGAGTATCATAACTAAAAAGATGGTCTAGCCACAGCTATATTAAGATTGTGATTCTCATATATAAATCATGTATATGAAATCTTAATTAAATAAATCTTTTATACATCCATATTTTGTAAATTGTAAAAAATTCTAAAACAACAAATATATTAATATTAAGTAGATTTGTTATTTCTCTATATTATAAGCTAAATATCATATTTGGCATATAAAAGTAAAATTGATTTTTTTCTGGTAGATTCCTCCTTTATATTGCAAAGTTCGCATATATTCTTGGTTTATATGCAATTATATATATTAATTTTTTTTTAAACCCTAGTAACAATCAAAATTTTCCGAGTTTTCTTAGATTTTGCCGTAACTCATGGGGCTTACGACCATCCCTTTGGAAACGGAATTACAATATAGTCAGGTAATAAAGCACTATCTAAAGGAAAGATTAAGTAAATATTAAATTCTGCTACCATTTTTCAAGGTAATAAAAATGTTAACGTAATGATCACCAACTGTGGTATATTAAAAATTGATTCTTTATTGTCAATATATCAATTTCAAATAGTTTGTGTAATAATCTATAAATTAAATTTTTTTCTCAGCTAGGCCTGTTTAAATGGTTAAATTAAATTAACCGTGAAGTTTTGACAAAATTATATATCAAAATCAAGCAAAGGAAATTCTTGGCAGTGATAAGATGTTAAGGAATATTTATCCATCGAAGTAACAAATATTATTACACGATCTATTAGGATTTTGCGTAATTTAATGTATTGATATTTGTTTAATCATACCTGATATTTTTTATGCTAATCAACATTATATTAATATTGGTATACGCACTAATCCTAATAGACAGTATAATAATATTGTTATTGAACGGAGCTATATCGGTCTCGACTGATATTTTAACGCCCCGTTAATAACATACAATTACCGTATATTATATATTGTGAAAGTTGTGACTTTACTGATGAACGAGAAGAATATGACTTATACATAAAAGTCAGGAATATTTGCCGTTGGTTGAGATGAGTATAGAAAGATGTATATGGGTTTGAGAATTCCAGAGAATCACAGTTGATTATTATTAATACTTATGGCGCAGCATATTATGACTTTAAAACTAAATGTTTTCATCTATTCTAATTAAAAAAATTTGTAACGTTTAGCTTACCTGTATAAGAAAAACATTAAATGTGTAACGTTACAGAAATTTCAAAAAGGAAATTTTTTCTCCCTCAAAATTGTTCGCACAAGTCTCCATTTATGGAAATTTGTGTATCGTCACGAGATTTAATCCCGTTGCAAGGCAAAGGGCAACAACTATTAGAAAATTAAAAAAAAAAATAAAAATAAAAAATAAATTCAAGTGAAAAACCTAATTAAATTTATTATATGAATTTACCGATCGAATGAAAATAAATTCTGCAGGTCAAATCAGAGATAAATCGAATCAATATAAAAGTGATCGGCGTGTATGCAAAGTTTATTTGGCAATTCACGATCAATAATGGCATTTTAGGCCTAATCTTTTTGTTTCTGGAAAGGGCAATTTTCTGTGTAACTGTACGAACCTATTAATTTAATCCGGTTTTCAGGAGTTATAAAATTCTGTAATAGTAAAAGAATTAAATTTTTTTTTTTTTTTTATCTTTTCGTAATATCGAACTTGTTATGCAAATTTCCAATACTAACCAAGTCCCGGATAGTTTTGGTAAGAATTATTTGATAATTATGAAATAAAGAGAAAATTATTATTTCACAAGAGAAAAAAAAACTAGCAACAAGAATTTTCAATAATTAGTGAGCGACAAAAATATCGTGAACATATAAAGAATATGTTTCTTGTTACCAACATTATCATAGGACAATGTTGAATAAATCGGAAAATTGAAAATGTATAATTCTAAAATAAAAAACCCTATACTCAAATATTTCAAAGAGTTTCAGACGGATATAAGCGGCTCAATTATCCTTGTCAATCCATCGACGACGTCTGCGCCAACGAGTGGAATTGAAACTAATAACGTTGCAAACCAACAACCACCAATTGACTTATTTCAAAAAGACCTTTCTAGGCCTTCATATGAAGAACTAGGAAAAGAACAATGCGGCCAACAAGATGATGAAAATATTCACAAGTTCCAGGCTAATGAACCTTTATCCAATGAACATCAAGAACTGAATATATCAGAAAACGTAATTTCAACCGGTAGAGACCAACTAATGAATACAACCATGTTCGATAACATTATAAATGACTTTGAGATGCAAACAAACAAATCTACCCAAGATTTGATTGAACATATTCCTGGTTTATATCGTTTATTAGACTTATACAAAGATGATGGTTCGAATGGTCTTGGTATGTTTCTTTACAGTTTTGCGAATTTGGATTTGAATATAAAAGATTACTCACCAAAAGTATAACATAATTTTTAGTCGATAAAATAATTATTTCAAAGGATTTTCTAAAGAAACTATGCGACAATATGGCTCCATCAAGTTATAAGTCAATTTCTGAGATCAATTATACAAAATTGAACTCAATTTCTGTTCGCCTTATTGGATGCTACGGAAATCGCCGTTTAATTGCAAAACTCTTATTGAATTTAGAGATTATTAATCAACAAATGTATGTAAGATCCTAGATGAAAAAATTATTCAATAATCATAGTCAGATTTTAATTTGGTCTTTTATTTAGATATGAATTGCTTATAGCCTCGCAGCCTTCTTTCGACTACTCAAATAAACCTTTTTTACGTCCTGGTATTTACTTACTGATTGTGAATCCAGACTTTGGTTTAGTTATTCATTGGCCCGAAGTAGGATGTTACGAGGAAAATACTCCTTCACAATGTAAAAAGAATATGACTAACCTACATAGGTATTATCTATTTATTCAGCAGGCTAATTCTAAATGTTTAAATTTTAATTAAATTTTAATTTACAAAACTTATAGATATTTGACAAAGGTTACCGAGCATCAGCTTTGCCTTATGAGTGATGAAGATTTAGAAAGTTTTGATTGGAATTTATACAATACCGATGTTGATTCAGACGACGATAAAGGGTTTTGTGAATTTGAAGTCAAGAAAAGTCAGGAAGTACAGGAAGACTTTAAAATCTATCCCGGCTTTAAGGTTTATATTTAAAACGTATTAACGTTGTATAAAATATAATGTATTAAATACTTTTTCAATCATTAAGGTGGATTTATCCGATAAAATAAAAACCGAAATACAAAATACTCATGAAGATGGTGTACCCTTGCATCCTATTGGTAATAATTTATATTCTGTGAAATGTACTAATATTTAAAATTCAATTATTTAATCTACTATTATTATGATTTAGTTGTTGAATCTGCTACAAATCAATCGTTTGTTACTCGGAGATTAATAAAGGAGACTTCTATTTTGCAAAATTTCTATTTAAGAGCCTATGGATCAGAATTATCACAAGAACTTCAGTCCAGATTACAGGGACGACGACTATATATTGATCGTGGAAGTATGACGATGAAATCTTTGGAAATTTTGATTATACATGGATTAAAAATGGAGGATGAACTTTTGGAATCATTTCGTAGTGAAATACAAACTGCAAAATTACAGAATGAAGAAAAGAAGAAACAAAAAATTGAAATTATGAAAAAGGATAGTGAAAAAATTTCAAATTTAGCATGGAATAAATTATATGATCGTTATAGGTATATATATATATTTCATTTTTTTAAAAGAAAAATATACATATTGTTGATACTTATGTTTTATCAGGCCTTTTGAAGAGTTTGAAAGAAATCTCTCGAAAATTTCTCCTTCACGAGAAAATATATTTGATATAAGCGATAAAGGTTAAGTATTTTTATCATTAAAGTTTATTTATAATTATTTTATTATTCTAACTTTATTAATTTAGATTTAGAAAGTACCCGTTCAAAATATCCTGATAAGGAAGGTCAAATTGAAGATGTAATTAATAAAATCAATTCCAAAAATTGGAATAAATTGAAAAGTCGATATATTTTAACTTCGACAATTATTTTTGATATATTGGAAATGAATGAAGTATCTGCAAGTCAGGTTTTTTATGATATGTTCAAAGAATCTGAAAGTCATAATATGTTCAAGGAACCTGATGATAAAAATCAAACACTTTTTTCACGATTCTCTGTTAAAGGATTTAAAGAAATATCGTTTATAAAATTTGTATCTGACATTATTAATTCCAAAAATTTGCTTAATATAAAATCTGTGCAAGACCTTATTAATTCCAAAAATCTGACAGATATTAAATCTGTTCAAGAATTGATTCATTTCAAAAATCTTTCAGATTATACAACATTACAAGACCTTATGAATCTCAAGAATATATCAGATGAAATATTTGTGCGAGATCTTATTAATTCATCATACCTTGGAAAGTACAAAAGTGAATTAATAATTATTTTCTTAGAAGAATACAAAAAATGGAAAGTTACCTTGTATAATGAAATTCAAAAACTCCTGCCGAAAGATTCTCTCATTCAATTATCACTTCAGTTAAGGGAAGAATTTGAGCTAGAGAAACTAAAGATTGAATCTCGTGAATTTGAAAGGCTTTGCAATATAATTGAAGAAAAGTATCAAAATAATGGGTAAGTCTATATTATCTAAATATTATATTGATTAATCGGTATCAAATAATTTTTCTTTTTTTTTTTTGTAAAATATTCAATAGAAATTTGCGGATGAATATACAAAGTATAACAGGTGATTATTTTTAAAATTTTATAAGTAATTAATAACAAGTTTTTTTAACATTTTTTATATTTTTAGTATTTAATTCATGCTCTAATGATTTGGCTAGGATTGATAATACTTTCTTTTTCAAACATGAGCTTGAAATAATTGAACCAACGCAACTTCAAATAACGATTTGTGAGACATCATTAGATCAATCAGATATCTTTCATTTACATAATGAAGAGTTATATATTCCAAATCCAATTTTGCTTTCTTATAATAATTACATTGGTCAATATGACGTTAATTTTCAAATTGATCCTGCAATTTACGATTTCAGGTAATAATTTCATGTTCTGGATTTTCTTAAATTTTTTTTTTCATATCTGACAATATTTACAAATCTCAGAAAAATAGCCCAATTTGATAATCGCAAATTTCTTCTCGTGCTTTACAATAAAAAAAACCAAAAAATCGAAATTTTCTTTGACACAGCTCAACGGCTAGCAAATAATTTCAGATCATATTCAATTAAATATTTTAAAACATTGAATACAGATGAAAATGTACTTATTGCAATTAATGAGCCAAAAGAACTAATCGCTATATATGATACAAAAAAAGTTTTGGTATGTTAAATGTTCCTTGGGATTTTATTGTTTTTTATACTTTTAAAATACATAAGACTGATTAAAATTATTTATAAAATAGTTGAACGTATACTCATTTAGTGATGAACAAAAATATTTATATGCTCGAAATCCAAATATCCAGCTACTTCAATGGTATAATAATATGGTCCCAAATCTTCAACATTTATTTTTTATTAAGGGTACCGAGGATCTCTGCTTTGTTGAACAAGGTGGTAGGGCACGTATTTTCA
>CAJVPP010001077.1:0-23040 GCA_910592005.1 Funneliformis mosseae | reverse complement strand
TATCGAACTGCGAAAAATTCTACTACAAAGTTTACACCATTTTACTTGACCTATGGAAGAGAAGCGAGATTACCAATCACCGCTCTTGAAAATGAAACTTTGGAAATAAATTTGGAAAGTTTAGAAGAAAATAGGCAACAAGCAATAGAAAATATGACAAAGACATAAGAAAAGCAAAAGAAGCGACATGACTCTAAAATCAAGCGACCAAGTGAATTTAAAATTAGAGATAAAGTTCTTTTATATGACGCTGCAAAAGAGAAAACTTGGACTGAAAAATTGGAAGAAAAATGGAAAGGACCATTCTATATCCATAATGTACTACTCAATGGAACATACAAATTGAGATCTACTGAAGGACGAATTCTTAAAGCACCAATCAATGCAAGTTTACTTAAAATCTATCATGATCAATAAAATTGAAACCCTGTAATCTATGTTTGAGTAAACAAACTAGAAAATATAAAAGGATGCTAATTAGACCTTGAATCTCAATTTTCCTAAAAATGTTTGAAAATTTCTAACAAATGAGTCACTTCGTAAGAAAATATCGAAAAGACATTGAAAACGTTAAAAAGGTCAATAATGTGTTAAAAGAAAATAATATCAAGTTACTTCTGATAATTATCAACCTCTGGGAAAAGACCAAGTCAGACAAATTAATGGATTTAATGAACGAAATCTACCAGGAAGAAGAACCCGTAAAAAATAAAATTCCTGAAGAACTCCTACAAAAAAGAAAAACGCAAAAGGAATATGCTCAAGAACTAGAAATTACCCCTACGGCCTTGTCTAAAAGAATTAAAAGAAGAAAGAAAAATTCTTTGACAGAGCTCAAATCAAAGAAGAGAAAAATGTGATAGGTAAAATTTTAGATAAATTTAATTGGTAGAATAGTAAGTCAATTTTATTGCCATGTAGATCTTCTATAAAGATTATTTTGTCCATTTTATTGCCATCGATCAATTATATAAATCATTAGATGTCAATTTTATTGCCTTTGATAATCACGTAGATCATTGATGTCCATTTAGTTGCCTGCAGATCTGGCAATTTTATTGACACAACAACTTTATTGCCTAGCAAAATGGGCAACTTTATTTCCTTCGATATATTTAGTTTAGTTTATTTTATTATTTATTCAATATGTATAAATATTTCTGTATTTTCTTTGAGTCTCAGTACTGATAAGATCTTAATCTTTTAGGTACTGAACTTATTTATTATATCAATAAAGGAGTATAATTAACCAAGTATAAAACTTATCCTTCGCAAATCCTTTGAAACTGTTATATATTATCTGTGATCCTTTGCATTCGTGCAATCTCCTTTTGTTAGTTAACTTATTATATGATATTGTATTGATTCGCTATATTGACTTGGAGTCTCTGAAGCGTAATCTCTGAAATATCTTTGAGTTATCTTTGTGTTTATTTTGTGTTTATCATCACGTGTTTATTATTGAGAATAATTCTTCAACGTTATTGTGAATCCTCACCCGTGATTCCTTGAGTAATTTTCTTAGTTTTATTTACCCTTTGAGATTTTATTTGAAGCTACAAAACCCAATGTAACACTGTTCACAGTATATTAAATCATAAATAAAACAAAAAATTTTATAATAGATAATATAAAATGAAAATATATATAGAGATAGTATTAATACAATTCTGACAGTACAATTAATATACCTTTTAGTCTAGCAGAATGGTATATCAATAATATACTCATGCTTAAAATATACTGTCTAAAATATCAAAGATAATAAAATACAGCTTACTAAGAAAGAATTTATTGAAGTTAAATATATTACAGATACTATTGATTTTTTAGAATAAATAACTAAATAGAATATTATAAAATTTACAAATAAAATAGATAACATGATAATTTTAACTCTAAAGGGATAAGAATTATTACAAAAAATTCAGCTTAAATTAAAAAAAAAAGATAGAAAATACTTTTATTGAGTATTATATTACTCTGAAGATGAAAATAATTATTAAAGAGTATGTGATAGTATATGAGAATATTTATCAAATTGTCAAAATAGAATATATAAAGAAAATCTAAAAAATGAAAATGATATGCATTTATGCAATGTTAGAGTTATACTAGAATATCAAATATTATAGTTAAATTCTTTTATACTTTTAAAAATAACAATTCAAAATAGTTATATTCCACATAATTTTCTAGTTATGCAACTATCACAAGTATCACAGATTAATTTAAACTTAATAATAAGAAATATAGTTTTAAAAAGCTGTTATACTGATCATCATACTGCATAAAAAATAAGGGTTAAAATGTTTACTTAATTAGATAGGACATCAGAAGAAAAAATTAGAGAAACTTTTAATGATAATTAAAAAATATGTCCTAATAATAAATTTAGAAAGCTAATTGCATAATTGTCTGAAGTGAAATGAAGGACTATATATTATTAGGCAGTTTATAAAAATTAAGATCACATGGTGATGTTTAGATGTTCACACGTATTATGTCTAATTGAAAAATTTGTGCTAATAAAAAAAACATAAACATAAATAAGATAAAAAAAATAAATTTGTAAAAAGTATTATGAATAAAAAATAAAGTTACATATATTACGAATAGTATTACATATTATAAAAATTTATTTTGAATTTTTTATTTTTGTTATTATCTAGAGCGAAGTAAAGGACTATATATTATTAGGTGGTTTATTAGTCCAGAGTAGAGTTCCGGACGAGTCGAGTTAACTCACAAGTCAAATAAGCCAAGTCGAGTTCAAATCAAGTCAAGTTGGTGTTTTTTTGACTTGATGATTTGCGAGTCAAGCCAAATTTGAGTTGAGTTAAATATTTAACTCGACTTGATTCGAGTTGAACGATAAAAAAATCGTTCAAAAAGAACGATAAGGAATCATTCGACTTGAACGATAAAAAAATCATTCAAGAAGAACAATAAGGAATCGTTTGACTTGAACAATAAAAAAATCGTTCAAGAAGAACGATAAAGAATCGTTCACCTTGAACAATAAAAAAATCGTTCAAGAAGAATGATAAAGAATCGTTCGCCTTGAACAATAAAAAAATCGTTCAAGAAGAACGATAAAGAATTGTTCATCTTGAACAATAAAAAAATCATTCAAGTCAAACGATAAGGAATCGTTCGACTTGAACGATAAAAAAAATCGTTCAAGAAGAACAATGACCTAAATCGTTTGACTTGAACAATAAAAAATCATTCAAGAAGAATGATGACCCAAATTGTTCAACTTGAATGATAAAAAAAATCGTTTAAGAAGAACGATGACTTGAATCATTCTTTTCATTTTTTTTATTATTATTTTTTTTTCAAAATCGAATCGAGTTAAAATCGAGTCAAGTTAAATTGAGTCGAGTTTAAAATTTATATAATTCGAAGTCTCACCTGAAAAGTATACTTGATCTAATTACCTAGCCTTATTCTGAAGCTTGTTTATATGACGGATCTGATATTTGCTCTTATTATAATTGTTACATAAACTATTATCTATCTTTATAGATCTACTACAAGCAGAGCACAGTCAGCGCTTCTTAGCCTATTTTTTCATAAATTCGAAAATAGAAAAAAAAGTAATTAAATAAAAGGGTTATAGAATTAAATATTTTAAATTGAGTAAAAGTTTACATGATATATTAGAGGTTAGACTTAAGATAGTATCATGACAAGAGTGAATAAAAAAATTGTGAATGTATTTGCTGTAAAAAAGTTTTAGCCACATCACAAAAGCTTCGTCAGCATTATGCAAATACAAAAAATTAATGTCATTTACCTTTAATAATACAAGACCCTAATCTACAGGTTAAAGACCAAGAAAATCCTATTCCTAGATCTCGATCACCAACTCCTGCTTCAGTAGTCTATGTTTAAAAAAAGGATTGAAGAAGAGAAAAAATTGAGTCTATTCTTAAAATGCAAGCCTCAATTCTGCAAGACAAAGATCAAGAAGGTGATCCTGATCTATCAATCCAAGCATATAGAGAGGGTAAGTATATTGATAGACATGCAAAAAAATCTAGAAAGCATTTAAAAATATAGGACGCAAAATTATATCAAAAGTGGGTCAAAATTACTAGTGAAGAACGTGATTTATCACTAAATTTAAAAGCATATCAGTGTCTATATCATGATCTATTATAGGCAGACGAAGAGACTTTCAAAGAAATTATTTCTCAAGAGAAAACACAAACGCTTACTATACAGATTAAAGAATAAGTAAAAGAAGCAAATCCTGGTCCAGCTACCTAAGCATATAGAGAAGAAGAGCAATGGAAGTCTTTATCTTATATAAATACAGAGTAGTTTAAAACTATATTTTTAAGACATGATAGGTAATTTATTACTAACAAAGAGGCTGAAAAGTGAGATAAAGAGCATCATGATTCTGAAGAAGCTAGATTTCTAACATTATCTGAGATTGAGCAGGAAGAAGAAAAGAATAGGTTAGAAAAGATAGAAAATCTACCTTTATCTGAAAGGCAAGAATATAAAATATAAAGGAGTATGCTTCTAGGGATTATTTCTGATTGATTTATCATAAAAAAGGGAAAACATATAATATAAAGGTATTTGAAGTAAAAGAAGTAATAGTCAAGCCATCCTATGATGAGATAAAATTCTTAGAAAGAATTCGTAATTCAGCTAGATCTCACTCTTCTTTAAGATATCAAACTACGTGAGAAGCCATTATTCCATCTATCAAAAATCTAGTATATGCTTTTAATTCACGTTAAAATAATAAAAAAAATATGCAGATATTCTATACATGTTCCAGCTAATTGCATCAGCTTGTAAACAGATTACAAATATTCTTAAAAAGGAGCTTTGAAGAAAGGATCAAATAAAATCAGCAATGAACATATATGCTACATATATAAAATACAAATATCTTAGAAGTGGTGACATAATAAACAAAAAAAACTATGAAATTAACTATTACTATTCATATCATAGAGGGAATCAGCACATACTTCTCTCAGAAAATAATATAGATGAGCATATACCATTTCTGTCAGAGAAATCGATGAAAAGATCGAAAAATACTTAAAGGAAGAGTCTGGTAAAATCCTTTTCCAGCTAGAAATAGTATTAATAGAATCTTATACATACCGTCGAGTCACTAAAGAATCCTATAAGTTCACACCCAAGAAGCTTGCTAACACAAAGTGTATTATCAAACCCAGATAATTCAGACATTATTGATCTGGTTATGGGCAAGCCAACAGATAATTGTTTTTGGAAAGCATTAGATTATTATTTCGCATATTAGGATGGAATTACAGACTACCTTGGTAGACGAATATATTGAAGTCTTTGAAAATATTTAGAAAAGACTAAGCTTAATAGAATTCCTATACCTATTTCAATTTGTTCGCGTATATTTAATAAGATAGAGGAGATGAATCCAGATATTTCAATCAATATCTAGGAGTGGAATAAAAAAACAGCTACTTCAAAGACAGTAATTATTAGTAAGAATTATAAAAAATCATATATAATCGATCTCTTAACCTTATAGATATTATTAAATTAAAGGATACAGATAAGTATAGGCAAAAGAATTACTTCCTATAGATCAAAAATATTAACGGATTAGTATTTAGAGATACTACACATAAAGAAAAGAGGCATTTTTGCAGATGTTGTACATTTAGTTTTCCTTTAGAAAAATCTTTAGACTATCATTAAGAATATTGTTTCAGATTAGGAGAGACGACCTAAAGAGTTAATCTACTAATAAAAGGGGTTAATGATTTTGAGCAGTTCAAGAATTATGGCTGAATGATTAATTCTTCATGTGTAATTATAGCAGACTTTGAGGCTGATAATAAGAAGTGGGATTGCTCAAGTAGGATAATAAAACTGTTCAAATCCTATGGTAGGTAAATGCGTAAGCTTGTTGAGCAGAAGGTAAACAGTTTCTGTTATATTGTTCACTGGATCGATACTGGAGATGTATGGGTTCATTTCTATATCGTGAAGAAAATGCTATACAAGAATTCATTTGAAAGATTGATCAAGAGCTAGTCTATATCAATAAAGTCTTAGCTATTAAAGCAGATCGAATTGAGACTGAAGAGAACAAAAAGAAATTTACTAAGACTGATATTTGTTGAATCTGTAAAGGTAAGTTTGCTATTGATATAGAGAAAATAGAATATCTAGAAAGCAAAATAGTTAGTCTTAAAGAGAAGCTAGAAAATTTGATAAAAAGTCAGCTAGTATACAAACAACTATTGAAAAAATAATCAAGGTGATTGCTAGTGAAAAAGCTAAAGCTGATAAGGTATAAGATCACTACCATATTACAGATAAGTTTAGTGAATCAGCTCATAGAGATTGCAATCTCAAATTCCAGATTGAGCTATAGAAGACCCCAATCCTAGTAGTCTTTCATAACTTCTAAGGGTATGACTCTCATCTAGTCTGTAAATCTTTTAAACATTCAGTTAATGCATATCAGATCAAAGTTATAGCTGAAACATTTGAGCAGTATAAGTCTATGAAAGTAGGCCAGCTTAAATATATAGATAGTCAGCAGTTTATGAATAATAGCTTGGCCAATCTTACAAAAAACTTGGATAATGACTATCCAATCACTAACTAGCACTTTAAAGACTTTACTTTAAATCAAATTTCTCTAGCAACTCATAAGGGGATATACCCCTATGACTATATAAATTCTCAAGATAGATTCTTGGAAACAGAGCTCTTACCAATTCACAAATTACTACAATCTAAAAGGAAAGATCTTGCAAAAGGACTATCAACATATTCAAAAAGTATGGAATACATTCAACTGTAAGAATTTAGGTGAGTACTATGATCTTTATCTTAAAATTAACGTACTCTCTCTTGCTGATGTCTGGACTCAATTCTGAAAGACATGCATAAAATATTATGAACTTGATTTCAGCCACTATATTTCAGCCCATCTTTATCCTGAAATACAATACTTAAGAAGACTGAAGTTAAGATTAAGCTATTTACAGATATGTCAATGCATAACTTTATCAAAAAGGCCAAGAGAGGTAGCATATCTAAGGCTTGTAAGCGATATTTCAAGGCCAATAATCCTAAAATGGGTAAAACATTCAACCTATCTAAACTCACATTATGGATCTCATATGTTAATACAAATAATCTTTATGGCTAGGCTATGAATTAGTTCTTACCTATTGAAAATTATCAATGGAAGGCTAGTCAGGAGTATTTACTTAAGAATTCAGCTATGCAAAAGAAATATCTCAAAAAAATTCTTAAGACTAAATCAAATGTCTCATGTGAATATTTCTTAAACATTAAGGTCCATTTCCCTTTTAAGATCTATGATTATTTGAGAGATTTGCCTCTAGTAATAAAGAATATCACTATAAAAAAAAATTGGCTAAATCCATATAATACAAAACTTGTGAATAACTTGGATAGTGAACGCTTCTCTAAAACAGAAAAGTTAGTCCCTCATCTTGGCCTGAGAAATGGTTATGTCATCTATTACTAAGAGTTCTAATACTATGTGAAGTTAGGCATGATTGTAAATGAGGTTTTAGAGATCCTTTTCTTTAACCAGACTAATTGGCTTACCTCATATATTGCATTCAATACAGAAAAATGATAAAAGGCTAAGAATATCTTTGAAAAAGACTTCTTCAAGCTCATGAATAATTCTGTATATAGTAAGACTATAAAAAATATCTGCAAATATTAAGATGTCAAGCTCATGAAGATGATTAATGAGCGAGATGAAAAGGTATTCTTAAATAAGTTATGGTAGACAGCTTGAAGATATACTAGTAGGAGTGCATATGGGAAAAGCCAGCGTGACTCTCAGTAAACCTATAATAGTTGGGGTATCAGTATTAGGTCTTAACAAGCTTCACATGTATCACTTCTGATATAGATATATAAAGGAGAGATATGGTGATAAGGTCCAGCTTAGCTATATGGATAGTGATTCCTTTATATTTCAAGTTGAGACTGAAGATATTTATAAAGACATAGCTGAGCGTTCAGATCTCTTTGATTTTAATAATTCTAAAACTATAGGCTTTTATAAAGATGTGACTTCAGGAAATATAATTACAGAATCTATGTATATTCGTTCTAAATTATACCACTATATTTTAGCTGATAAGTTCACAAAGTCTAAGCATAAGGGATTAATAAAAAATTATGAGTAAGATGGCAATAGATACATATATATCATCTTTAGAGAGATTCTTGCTAGATAATCTGATAGATAAGTCCTTATTATTGAAGCAAGAAGCTAAGGAATTAACTATGTGAACTGAGGCAGACCTTATGACTCTAGTTTATCAAGATTATCTTTTTAGTAAAGAAGTGTTTATGTTAAAAATGTGAGTATCTGATTAAAAGATCATGTATTATCTCTAATTGAATCTAAGAAAAAGGTCTTCTGCCCAATAGATACTAAATGCTGGATTCTATCTGATGAGATAATTACTTTACCATATAAATATTGGTGTATTATAATTTATAAGAATATGGTCAAAGATGATATTTCCCATAAAGAGATTAAAAAAAGAGCTATAAGGGCTAAGCTTCTAGAGAAGTATCAAAATGAATGTGTATTTCACATATCTAGTTCACCTACATAAGCTAGATAGTGATAAGTAGTTAAATTGCATATATTATTATATTATTTTTTTTTCTGATGTGATAAATATTCAGTTATAGAAAAGATGATAACTGAATATTTATTTAATAATAGTTTTCACCATAATCCAGTCTATGATATACACAGCAGAAGATATATTAATGATCTTGTATAAGTTCTAATTTTGCACAACCTTTTTAAAAATACAGAGGATGTAATGTCTATGATTAAGGTATTAGCTAAAATAGTTTTAACTGCCAATGTCACTATAGATTTGATTAGAAAATATCTGAATAATAATATTCTAAATGCATTTTACAAGCTGGTAGAGGTATTTTATTATTCAGTTCTAAGAGAAAAGTGATAGTAGCTAATAGACCTAAAAGCTCTAAATGAAATTCGATGATAATTAATAGTTATATTTTTTCTGATTTAGGGAAATTTGCCATTATACAATCCAGCCAAATATGATGCTAATCCTGCTTCTGTGTAATTGGACGATGTTAACGTTACTCTTTCTATCAAATAAGTTAACTATGATTTGAAGTCAGGGAGGCAATAGCTATGACTTAAATCTAATCAATTTGATACGCTGTTTATTAGAGTTTATTTAGTTAACAAGAAATAAATTATAAGTTTTATGTTTGCAAAGTGTTAAAGGTGTTTATTATTGTTGTTAAATGTATATTGAATACAATATTAAGAACTTGTAGGAATCTGTCTGGAATCTTGTTGGAATCTGTTCTTTTTCTAAGGCATTTTCATGCTCTTTATATAGAAAAATACAATTAAAGAAAATCTATAATATTTATGATACTACTGACAATAATAACAGAGCTAACAGATATGCTAATTATATTAAATATGTTATAAATGATAATAATGATATAAATAATAGAAATATAATAAATATTAAGTATGTCCTATTTGACAGATATGGCAGATTTGGCAGATTTGTCTTATGCGACTGTCCTGTCAGTTTCTGCCAGTTTCAACGAGCTTGGACATAAGGTTCATCCTTTATAAATTGATTATGCTTGATAAATAATACGCAATAATATTATAGTAATCATTACATATATTACGGAAACAAATAACTACACATAATAATTTATTTTTAAACTTTCTCGCATATTCTCAAAATTATATATAGTTCCTTGATTATCTTTACATATGAATAGTGTTAAATTTTTTGGTGAAATACCTTTGACTGATCACCTACTAGATTAATTTGCAACTTAGGATCAGTCAGTGAAAATTCAGGACTTTCATATTTTGTGATGTTTGCATCTATCAATTGCAAAAAAAACTTGAATATAAAAACACTGGGTTAGTTGAAAGCTTCCAGTAAGAAAATAAAAAAACTTATGCATACCTTAATCAATTCACAATCTAATAAATAATAAAATGCTATCATCTATAAACATCTTCCTATTCATATTCTTCTATACTATAGTAATAATCTATAAAGCAATATGCTAAGATTTCTTAACAATGGAGAGGTTTCAAATCTTTTTTTCAGAAAATTTTTTTACATATATTATTCTTGCAGGAGGTTTCATCTACTTTCGCAAGCAACAATCCAGGAGAAATAATGATCTTGAGGGATTCATTTTGGTATTAAACAATGAAATTCAAAGGATATGTACAGAAAATGAATAGAGGGATAATAGGAATGATGCAATATTACGAGGTATAATATTTATTTGTATAATTATTTTTTAGCATTCTGTTTTCTTCTAACGTATTTTATTTTTTCTAGCTGAATCTTCTACAAATTATGTATTCACAAGTCATTGATCTGTCTTCAATAATGAGCTCAAAATGTACTGATACGAGTTTACAGCCATTTTTGATCAAAGAAGAAAAAAAGGAAAAAAATCCCCTACACAGATGTATAATATATTATCTCAAGAAATCAGTCTTAGTTCAGTTACATTAGCTAACTTCTATCGATATCAAAAAACCCCAAGAACTACAACAATGGATAAAATCATCCCATGGCTTAAAAAAGAAGGAAAAAGAGTAGTTAGTTTTGCAAATAATAATAGTAGTAGCAGTAGCAGTAGTAATAGTAATAGGGATAATAATATGAAATAAAAATAGTGTTAAGACTCTTATTTATGACCTAGAATCTGAAAACTCCTTCCTTTTTAGAGTATTTATGACTTTTTGTGCATCATTTTTTTCAAACGCTATTTTCTAACTATTTCTTTTTTTTATATATTTTTTAGCCAGACTGAAGGCGTTAAAACTAAGGCATTTATCTAAAATTTTTTAATAAAACTCTAAATGTTATTTTTAAATAATAATAATAAATTTTTGTATGCAAAATTTTTTTTGCGTGCAAAATATCTAAGTATAATGTTCTATCCAGATTATAATTATATTATAGATAAGCTTCCAGTAAGTATAAAAGATAGAGCATACTAAAGGCTTCTAAATCATTCACATAAACCTATTCTTCTAAATCAGATTTTAGAGAAAAATAGGCAGATAGAAGATTATTTGCACTATACATTAGAGATTTACCAGAAATCATTAGACTGGAGTCACAAAGTTATGGATCAGAAAAAATCATGATCTCAAAGTTAGCTAGAATGCTCAACATCTGATAATAAATCCCAAACAGAAAACAAGTCAGATGATCATATGATAGAAATTAATGATCAGACTAAATATGAAATTATTATTCTGCAAAAGCAACTGCTTAAATATAATAAAGAAATATTAGTTATTTTATGTAGAATCTGACTAGGGAACATGAAGAATAAATTAAGGAAAATAACCATCTGCATTATAAATTAATGAAATAAAGGTGTAGAGGATAGAAAAAGCCCTTGCTATTATGAAATCATTGGTATAAAATTAGTCGATCATTCTGTATAAATATATTATGTGAAGTACATCTGGCTAAACCCTCTATTAATCATGAGAGATCTATAAACTAAAAGTGATAGAAGAGCGCTAAGGACTAACGAGATGCTAGAAAGAAGCCAGGTATACCATAATATAATGATGATCATGTTGTATATAATGTCTTAGATCTAATTTAACCGAATCAAAAAATCAGTTATAAATCTGTTTCTACCTTAAAGTTAATTAAATAAAAATGAATCTGATATTTTATTATAATATAGTTGTTACAAATTGTTATAAATCACTATAAATCAATAAAAAACAGTGAAATTGCTAAAATTGATAAAATACTTTAAAATCATTATAATCTATTATAATCTACTAAAATACTATTATAGATTTAGATAGTAAAGCCCAATATAAGCTAATTTCTGTAGGTTATAGTGATATAAATTTTGAAAAATATAGAAGAATATTAGAAGTATTATGTCTTTTAGGTGAACGATATGATTATGAAACACCAGAAATGTGGTGCTCCTGCATCTGTAATCTATTTAGAAAAATACTTAAAGAGAATCTAAGAATTCTTTCTAAGAATAGATATATAATAATATATGGAAATTTATATGAACATGATAAAGTCCATAGTCTTTCATCAATTACATATATTGTAATATATGTGACTCCTTAGTTTTTATACCTGAAAATGGTTTTAGTAGAGCTAATTATTATCAAAATAACTACTTGAAGAAATGTATTTCTGGAAATACTATTTCGAATAAATATACAAAAAAAGAAAAAATTCTTAAATCTATTGATAGAAGAAAATTTCATATCTAGCAATATAAACAATTTATATTACAAAAAGAGGTTAAAAATAATCACCTTCGTCTAAAGCTTTTCTCCTAATCTAACTCACACTCAGAAAAGGATAAAGTAGCATTGATATCTTATGATTATGATGGAAATTTTATGACTAGCTATAAAAATTATGCACAATCTAAAGCAACCATAACAAAAAATACTATATCAAATGCTTCAAATTTCCAGCCAACTTATATTTTACTAATTTCTTATCAATCATTAAATTACCGAAATAATACAAGTGAAATATTTATTTTATTTAAATATGCAAAACAAAATAATTTAAACTATCTTAATCAGCCAAAAGATACAATGTTAAGATTGAAAGATGAAACAAAAATCATGATTGTTTAACTGGTTTAACTAATATAATTTATTTTTTGCATTACATAATAAATAATCACTTAGTGAAATTAGCCAAAAGTACTATGCATGATCTGTGGGATTAGATCCTTAACAATATACTGTATAACAATTTTAATAAAGTATTTTTCGAG
Organism: Funneliformis mosseae; assembly: GCA_910592005.1. Taxonomy (NCBI): domain Eukaryota; kingdom Fungi; phylum Glomeromycota; class Glomeromycetes; order Glomerales; family Glomeraceae; genus Funneliformis; species Funneliformis mosseae. The sequence goes on along the minus strand of CAJVPP010001077.1, from coordinate 10,173 downwards.
AAAGATCCCAAATATTGTCTTAATAAAATATTATCCAGCCATGCGAAACGTTTTAAAGCCAATGCATGTAGGCATGTGCAATATAAATAAAACGTATTTCTGATTCTTGTTAAAGTATATATGATATAATATGTAATAATCTGCAAATCATCTGTGAAACTATACTTGTGTGACAAATAATTTCACACATAAACTGATCCCTAAAATAATTTGAATTTTTTCCCTATCTATCTGAATAGCATTTATTTATGAGTTTATTTTCTCTGATGCTAGAGGCTATTCCTACTAGATTTCGATTAGAGTATATTTATATAATGTTACTAGGCCTTTATTATTGAGCGGTCAAGTAAGTGAAATAAAGAAAAAAAAAGTATGTATATACATATCCCTAATATAAATGCAAGCCTAAAGAGTCGTAAATGGAGCTATTTAAAAGGGAAGTATAGTGAAATTATTATACCTTTACATTATTTTTTTACTTCGCCTAGCAAGCTTTTTACTAACATTTAACTTATTATTTTATCTAAACATGGAAGAGTTCCTTTTAACCAGAGAACCCTTCAATATCATTAGAATATTCACAGTATTATATATACAAGTAGAACAAGGTGAATGGATAGGCGTCCTTAAAAAGGAGGTGGAGAACTTTGAAAATATTTTAAAACAAGTTTTAAAACAAATTCCCTCAGATGATGTTGAGTAAAAAAAGAAGCTTTGAAGTTTTGGTACTAAGAAAAAATTAGCGAATCAGATAAGGCAGTAAACAATAAACATGGTAGATATGTGAATATGATGTCATGTATTTCTTTAGGTTTTCTGGCATATTTATTAGCGAATGCATTATGTTCGATGTAATATTACTTTCACATGGCAGTAACTAATAATATATGCATAGTAAAGTTCCTTTTCAGCTGGATTTCTGCTAGTATTTTGATACAATATGAAAACAGAAATCTAATCTGATCTCACAAAAATATTTTGTTTAATTTATCAAATATATTATTAGCTTAATCTAAGATACTACATTTTAGGTGATGACTGCATTTGAAGATTTATGTTCACTTATAGGGATGAAAGCTTTGGTAATAAATGCTAAGTCATGGCCTAAAGATGCTAATGCAAACTTACAGTTTTTAAAATATAATATTAGACAAGTCATAAATAATACTTTCAGTTACGAGAAAACCATGTAGAAAAGAATTGAGACAGAATTAGAAGAAGTTAATGTTGAAAACCTTGGGTTCAATCATTTTATATATTCTGGAGTTCTTGATATTAGATCTAAATCTTTTACAGAGATGCCTATTTTGTTTATGATATTTTTAAGGAATCTTTTCAAGAATATAAGTTAGAACATAGTAATATAATTTTAGATAACTGTAAGAAGTTTATTCATAATGAGAAGTTGAAAATAAATTTGAATGAAGATTTGCATGACATAAAATTTGGAAAGTGGCTAGATAGTTCTAAAAAGCTTTAAAAAAATAACAAGACGAATACTAGAGACTTTATAAATTATTTTTTAGTCATATCTTAGAATTTTACTTTAGCACTTTGGCCAGTTCACATGATTTCTATCTACTATATTCTTTTGTAGATGTAAAGTTTAGAAATCGCCTAAGTATAAAGCTTATGTAAAGAAAGAAAAATCAATTAATGAAGGATCATATGTCTGTGAAGTTTTGTATTATTGATAAATATAGCAATGAGCAATTTATCTGAAAATCCCATTATATGAGATATCTGATAAGCAATATCTTTATAATTTTCCTCTTCTATCCTTTTCAAAGAAGAGACCATCCTAAAAAATTTGTTAGCTTTATAACCTATTTTTTTCTTAGTAATTTCTTTTAATTAGGGGTGAAGAGAGAAGTTCAGCTAGTACTATACAAAAAGGATCATATAAGTTTGAATGAAGATCTGATTATATGACTGTAATAGAGCTAAAAAAAGCTGTAGAGTTTAAACTTGTATATCTTAAAACTGATAGATCTAATTCCAGTTAAGACAAACGTTAGCGAGATCATAAAAAATTAATCCAGTTTTCCAAAGATTCTATCAATACTACTAGAAAAATATCAAAGTTTAAGAGAGTATTCAATCTTTCATCCAAGAGGCATATATTGTCTATATTTACTATAAACATCATAGGTAATGCATTATATATATATATTTTCTTTATATCATACTCTTATATTTTTTAAATCAATAATGCTTAATCATGCAAAAATGTCTTTGGCTATTGCTTTTATATATTTTAGGTAATATTATGAAACTTTATGCTATGCGTAGAGAATTGGGTATTTATAAGTACTGTCTAATAGAAGAAGTGCAAATTTTGTTACATATGACTTCACCAAGTGTCATATATCTGCTTATCTATGCTTTAATGATATTAAGAATGGCTGTCACATGTACAATTTATAAGATATTGTATAATTCCTATTCTAGAAATAGTGAGCATAGTTCTGGCAAAATGGCAGTAATAGTTTCAACCCTAAAAAATTAATAGAATAGAAATTTCATATATGTATTTTTATAAGTTATATTATTAATAAGGCAAGTATATCAGATAATAAAAATTTTCTTGACAAATTTTAGCCAGGCGTCTCTACCAAAATCACATGATTTTTTTATTAATATACTAATACTACATTACGCAAGTATGCAATCTGAAATAAATGGTTCTGATGAAACTGATTCATATTAGCTCACATTAAAAAAAGGATTCAAAGAAGTTTCACTTGCGCCAGTACTTATATGATAGTTGATTAGAATTAAAAATAATAATGATCTGGTTTAGCTGAGAGGTGTTTTGCATAGTCCTTATTTATATAATTTTCGTAGATAAAAAATTGGTCACTTTTTTTTCATATATTTCATAGTTTTTTTTTAATCACGATCTATATAATTGCAATAAGTAGTAGTATAGAATATATTAACATAGGCAACATTAAGGAGCTTGTGATAATAGAAGCAGTTACTGATAAAGATACTACTTCTGCACTACCTACAGAAATTATTTAGAACAAAGAATTAGGTGAGAATGAAGTATTTACTTCATTATGTGAAGCACCTCTTGGCTCTTTCTTCGACAGTAATTCTTGAAAATGAGCATTTTTCTCCAGTAAATTTAATCATGCTAAAGATAAGGAGTTTAGCTTCCATTTATATATGATGTCTATTGCCTCTATCCTCTTTTCTATATATTCTATTTCATGTTTTTTTTGAATTAAGATTCTCATTTGCTCACTCCAGTTTGAGTTTAAGGGATTCTATTTCAGATGAGCTTATTTAGGCTAACCCTCTATCATCCCTCCTACTGCATTCAAATTATAATATGTACGCTTTAGTTCTAAATCATCCAACTTACCTTCTAATTCACGTACTTTAAATTCAAGAGAAAAAATCTTAATCTTGTTAGCAGACAAAGCTTTCTAGGCCAAAGTTGCCTCTCTCTTTAGTGTTTTAATATTTGATTTAAGTGATTTGATTTCAGCAGAATATTTAACTTCAAGCTCACGTTAATTTTCAGAATAATACTTCTATTCAAAAATAAGTTAAGATTTAACTTTAGTGCTAGACGCATTTAACTGGCTAATTTTATTTCCAATATCAGCATAGATTTGCTGAAACTCCTTTTTTCACTCTGAATACTCTGAATTTTCAGTTTGCAACTTTTTGTTGAAATCAGTAATTTCAGAGTTAAAATTGATAGCAGTTCTTATTTTTTTTGAGCTCTTGCTCATATGCATTACCTAGCCGATGTTCTCTATTTTTTATATCTTTCAATATATACACATTGGACATAATCTTAATATAGTTATATAGCAGAAAAAAAATACTCAAATAAATTTTTGAGATAATAGACATAATTTATTTATTTAGAACAATACATTCTTTCTGAATATCCTGTTTATTCTGTATATCCTATAGATTCAGAATATTATCTTTCTATATATCCTGTATATCCTATATATTCAGAATGATACATTTTTTCTATATATCCTATTTAATAAATTATTTTAAAGTATTATATTAGATATATAAAAAAATATTGCTACCATATTTAGGCAACGCATGAGATATGATGCCCCTTCTTTTTCATTAGCTGATTATGATCATATTATGCAATGTACTGAAAAAGGTCTAGAGATAAAGTTTTAAAAAATTTAACAGATAAATATCACATATCACAAAAACATATTTATTAAATCTAGAGAGGTGAAGAAAAAAATAGGATTGCGTGAAATCAACAAATTCATATATTAACAGCTGGTCCTGGAGGGACTGCTTCACTTTCTAATATAAATATTATAGGCAAGCGGATTGAACCAAAGATCTAAGGCCAAGATGTTTTTTTATTTACAGAACTGGAAAAACAAATACATGATGCTAAGATAGAACCTAATAAATCTATTGATTCAGTTTTAGAAGAAGGTGAGAAGACAAAAAAGACTGGAGGAAAGAAGTTAAAGTCTAAATCCATGTTAGCTTTGCCAGCATTATATATTGAGATTTAGCCAATTTCAACTTTAAAGAAAGATACAAACAATATGGATGTATTGTATGAGAAAATGGTTAAAAAAAGCATAAAAATTGTAGATAAAAAAAAGAAGCGTTATTCTGAAAATAACAAAAATAATGTGGTCTCTTCCTCTGATAATTTGTCTGATACATTCCAAGAAGTCAGGGTAGAATCTCTTCTTAAAAATTTAGTTAATTGTAATAAAAAAACTTAAGGGTTTAACAGCTAATACCACCCTTATATAAAGATTCACATGTATCAGTAAGAAATTTACTAGTATTTAAGGTTAAATAGAGCATTTCTTCAATCTTTATAAAGCACTTTTCAAGCTCTTTACATTTTTTTTTAAGTCCTACTCCTCTTTTGGTAGCTCTTTTTCTATAGTGAAGATATTGCGCTAGGATTTGTGAATTAATAAGGGAATGGTAATAGTCTTTCCATTTCAGCTTGCCTTAAATTCTCTCTTTACTAAGGGTTCCCATTCTGCACAATATTATCATCATGTCTCAAGAATAAATAGTAATAATTATTTTCCCTATTATTATATTCTATAGGGATGACAGAGAATTCATCCAGAATAGTGTCTTTATTTTTCCATCCTCAATAGTTACAGGAACATTATCAACCGTACTAAGGGAATGAGACTTACTTGTGATTCTATTAAGTCTATGAATCTTTTTCTTTTCTAAAATAATTGAGGAGTCTGATCTATTATTAATCATTGCATAGAGTATAGTTATACTTCTCACCTTATAGGAGATAATCGTAATATTATTAGCATCCTTTATTTATAAAAAATTTATCTTTAAGGGTTTAGGCCAATATATTTGTCTATTTTTTTTAAGCTAAACGACATTGAGCATAAGCCTTAATAGCGTGATTCAAAGTATGTCTACCTCTTGAGTGGTTATTATTTAGCAAAGATTGTATTTCCATAATATTGTTTGTCTAAGAAGGAGATGAAATATTTAAAAGGGCTTCTACTCAGTTTTTACTACCTGCAATAGCGGAAATAAAATCTCTTAAACTTTGCTTGTAATATTCTCTCATGCTATTTCCTTTTTTTTAACTGTATCATTTGGCATAATAGTATTCAAGTAATGGTCTTCTAATTTGAGATATATTGTATTAATAAATTTTAAAATTTCTATAGAAATCTCTTTAGGACAATAGGAGACTACTGATAATATTATAGATTTTAAGGTTATTTGATACATTTGATCTGTAGCCATGCAAAGTGTCTCACAGCTAATTATATTACTCTGATACTTTAGTATTTTCAATACAAGATTTAGAAGTAGGAGATTCCTTCTTATGAATCTTTTTCATAGGTATTACACTTCATACTACTTTTTTTTTACAGTATAGCAGTTTTGATCAGTAATATTTAGAGCAGATCTGTCATCATCAACATATTCATCACTCTCCTCACCTTTCTCCTCAACTATATATTCTATTTCAGACTCTTCGATCACCTTCTCAAATATGTATTCTATTTTAGATTCTTTAGAATCATCAAGAGACCCTATTGGGATGAGATCTTTCTCAACATTTTGGTATACATAATTAATCTTTTTAGTACTCTTAACTTTAAGACAATTAATCTTTGTATGGTCAGCCTTTTTACAGACTGAGTAAAGATGAACAATTTATTTAAATAGTATTTTTTGTACTACCTTTCTAATAGTTTTCTTTGTCGCATTTGTATTTCTAATCTGTAATTCTAAGAAGGGACTCCTTCTAACATAAGTCATTTTATGCTCTAGCCTTTTACCAAGATCATCATAAATAAAATGATCTAGAATATCAACATCTAATGTTAACCCTATATATTGCAAATCTTTTGCAAGCCGTTTCATAAAAGCAATTGCTTTAAGCTCTTTATCTAATAAATCTTTTTGTGGTTGAGTAATAAAGCTAACTGGAGCTGATATGAAAGCTTGTATTCTTTTGCCTGTACTTTCATGCCATATATTATGCAACTCAGTAAAAAATGCATTGACTGTAGCAGGATTAGCAATTTTAACTTTTATTTCTAAATCAGAAGGTAAATGATTAAATAGATAAGGTATGGCATCAGCATCTTGCATTTCTTGTATTAGTGGTTTAATTTGTTTTTTATAACTATCTGGGGTATCTATTTCAAAGAATTTTTCATTACAAAAGCAAATATAGCACTTCAGTTAGTTCCTACATAATTTCTCTATATCTTTCACGCAATCAGACTAGGAAAAAAGGTTCAGTATTAATAAGTGGATTACCTTCAGCATAAGGATCATTAGCAGGAACAGGTGCAAACCTTCTAGTCATCTTATTTCTCATAATATTGCTTCTTACTTGCACATTAAACCTAGCGACAGCTAATGGACGTGCTATTTCATTTATATTTCTAAGCTTTTAGTAGTATACATCTAAAGGCTCTTGACCATCATAATCAGGTAATTGTGCGAGTGCTAAAGAAATAGTATGCATAACATCTTAAATAATAGCCATATTTCCTAAAGGATTGTTTTGTAAATTCAAAATAATTTGTCTCAAATTTAATTCCTTAGCCTTCCATTTTTGATATTAATTATATAGTTAGTCTCGATTATTTTCTAGCAATCTTATATTATTTCTGCTTTGATGATAATATCTTTTTAAATTCTAAGCCTGTTGAATACATGCAGTATATGTTCTTTTTCACCAACATTTTTCATAAATATTTTCATATACCGTATCTCTAAGATTAATGATTTCATCATCTCTTTATTGTCAGGCTTGTCTTTCATCTCTTCATACTTGCTTTATCATCTGTATCCTTCGAAGACAATTATTTTTAAAATTTGTTATATCATTTATAATCCTATTGATTTACCTATAGAATGCATTAAGTAAATCTTGTAAGTTAGTATTATCCTGAGCATATTTTTGATTATGCTCTCAAATAGTTATTATTGAGATTTATATTCCATTCAATATATTTCTTAGATCAAATAATGTATTGCCATTAATATATCCTTCAATCCAATCTAAAGCTATACCAATATTTCTTAAGATATCTGGTAGTACCATATTTTCTTGATGTTCTTCTTTAGAAGGTTTATTACTGTTATTTTGAAAAAGTAATATCTTGAGAATTTAGCTTTTGAGCTTTTCTACTGTATCTTCTAACAGAATGATTTGATTATATTGAGTGATTAATACTTCATCCTTTAGCTCTAAATGATCCTGATATTTTTTAAGATTATGTAAGGTAAAGCAGTATTCTGTTTTTAATCTATCTAACTTATTCTCTCGTGAAATAAGATTTTTTTCAAGATATTTAATATATAGTTCATATCACTCTAGATCATTTGTGAGCTTGCAAATTTTTTTTTTATTTTTAATGGTAATAGTTTTCTCTTTAATTAACTTTATTCGTAATTCTAAATTACTGTCTAGTAAATCAAGATATGCCTACTTAACTTCCATTGATTTCTATTATTCTAATAGATTCTAGCGAGGCTTAAAATGTAAATGTGTCTTTAACTTTACGTAAAATTTATTATCAGCCTATTAGCTACCAGTAAAATGCGAAAAAATTACATAAAGCCTCTCAAAAAGCTAAATATGATTTTACTATAAATGAAGTGCATTATTAGTTTGAAAGACAAATATTGTACCTATTAAATCTCATCCTAAATTTATCTCACAAGTAAGTTTTAATACTATTACTATACCTAATGAAGTTCACCAAGCAGATATTTTCTATACACGATATGTTAAATCTTGACAAACAATTTATTTTTTTTACCTAAATATAGTTGATATAGCTTCAAGATATAAAAACTCTCTTATTTAGTCAAAAGTATTTCTATCAGATAAAAGGTTTGAATCCAAGGGCGAATATAAAAAATTACTAAGAAAGTATGACATAAAAATTCAGAAGGCTAAGTCTAAGAAAACTATGAGTATTGTTGAAAGATTTAATAGAACTTTTCAAGAACAATTTTATAGTATTTTTGATGTGTATGACTTATTAGATTTCTCTTTTGATATAATAGAGTTAGAAAACCTACCTGATATTATTAATTCAATAATAAAAGATCTTAATAACTCTGTAATTCGCTTGCTTAGTATTACTCCAGCTATAGTGATAAAAAAGAAAAGAGTAATTTCTAAGCCTTATAAACCTCAAAATAGGTCTATAGGATATGATGAAGAGAGATTTCTTACAATAATTCTGTTATATATCTGCTTAATCTGAGTGAGTATAAAGGAAAAAGAAGATGTATAACTGATATAAATTAGTTTTCTAAGATTTATCAGATTTGTGAATTTTTAATATAAAAAAATCAGCTGGTTTTATACTGGCTAATAGATGATAAGGGCAATAGCTCAGAAAGGTCTTTTGTGAGAGAGGAGCTTCAAATCATTTCTTCTGATGTGAAGTATCCACCACAATAGGTCTTATTAAATTGACAATAAAAAGTCTTCTGTTTTATTATCGATATCTTCTTTTTTAATGAAATAATCTTTAGCTAATTTATAATATAACTTATATAAATCTATGATGGTATTAAGAATCTCTGAATCTCTTCTATATCAAGATTTGTAATCATTCATAATTTGATAATATTTGCGTTCATTAGAAAATATTTTTCAGGCTAATTCTACTACATATTGTTTAGGATCTTCTGACTGACACAATTTCTTAATTCTTTCTTTATAGTTTTGCATGAATTTTTCACCCTTAGGCTTTCTGTAATATAGTCCTGCCTTTACTATATTTATTAATGCTTGCTCGACCTACTAGAAGGTGGACTTGACTTCAGGTAAAACTTCTTGGATAGCTTGATTTTGATTACTCATTATACAGTAGCAACCAAAAGAAACGTAAGTGTGATTAGTTACCTTTGAACAGCTATAACTCATCAACCACAAATGTTAGAAACATGATTTTGTATTTGTGTTAAAACCCAAATCTTGAAGGATATCCTGGCGAAATCTAGTATTAAATTAATAATTCCAATTTTGAGTAACTTAGCGATCTACATCAAAATTTATTACATAATAAAGTTCAGGTATAGAAAATTTTTTAAGCATACTAGCTACCACAAAACTGACACTGGATTCCGATTCTCCTCAGTGCGCGATTCCAACAAGCTAAATTTTGTGGAAATCGGACCAACCAATTAGGAGTTATCGCGCAATAAAGATCGGTAAATCATTATATAAAGGGGTTCAGCTACTTTTTATATAATAATTTGCCGATTTTTGCTACGCGATAACTTCTGATCAGCTGGTCCGATTCCCACGAAATTTAGCTTATTAGAATCGCTGCACTAAGGAGAATCGGAATTTGGTGTCAGTTTTGTGATAGCTAGTATGCTTAAAAAAATTTTCTATACCTGAACCTTATTATATAATAAATTTTGATGTAGATCGCTAAGTTACTCAAAATTGGAATTATTAACTTGATACTAGATTTCATCAGGATATCTTTAAAAACTCTTTCCCACTTCACACAAAATTACCATGGGAAAAGCTACTCAAAAAAAATTCAATAACAATCCAAAAGCCCAAAGAAATACTCGCAGTCGTCCAGACTCTCCAGTCGACGATAAGTCTCAAGAACCTCCCCAAAAAAAGACAGTGACAGTTCTCAACCGTCCTGGTTCTTC
>CAJVPP010001076.1:0-23045 GCA_910592005.1 Funneliformis mosseae | reverse complement strand
AAAAAGCTACTTATTTATATAAAATAAAATACATAGAAAAATATAACTAACATGTCTAATATATCAACTATATCAACCATGTCAACCATGTCAACTATGTCAAATATGTCAAATATGTCTGACATATCATATATGTCAGTTATGTTAAATCGGTCGATCTTTTGCACTACATGAGCTGTGTTACATTTATCCGTTCACAATAGCAACAAATTTACCTAAAAATCGAATACAATCTTTATCTCTAATAATAGCTTAATAGAATAATGCTACTGTAATGCAATGTAATTTATTATCACTATAACTAATTGTAGGTAATATCCAATCTACTAATTATTGAATAATAACTTTCTTACTTGTGTAAAGGTTTTTTGAATTTGAAAACGTAAGATAGTATTTATTACAAACCTATTAATAAAGACTAATTTTTTATTGATCCTTAACTTTATTTGCATCTACATATTCTTCAAATCTAGTATTTAGCCATTATTAACATCAATCAATAGATTGATCAATCAATTAAAAATGAATATTAGTATATAAACTCACATATTCAGTTATATATAAAATTCTTATGAAAATTATCTAGTTTTATATCTCAGCTGAGAGCTATTGTAATGTAATTTACAATAGGAACTTAGTTGTTACTAATTGAACTTAGAATGCTAATTACTGATTAATAAACTCACTTCTCTTTATTAATTATTTTATCTAAAATTTGTATAATATTAAAATTGATCATTTTTAATCAACTCTTAATGATCTTCTACATTATACAAACTTCTTACAAATTATTTTTGCTATATTACATGATCTTTATCTTTGCAAATTACTTGTATTACAATATTATAAAACATTTTTTAACTAATACATTATTTCTTTTTATAAAATAAATAGATTTAAAAAAATAAATCAATTTAAAAAATTATATTAATAATATTTAATTTTTAATCATCTTTTAAGTTTTCAAGTAGGAAAAATTGTTAGTGAATTATTAAATAAAGTTTTATTTAAAAATAATACCTTTTTATATTAGTTTCTAATAGCTAATCTAATATAATAAAAATCAGTATAATTTTATAATTTGTATTTTAAAACTTTTATTTAATTTTTTCAGATAATAAATTTTATATAGGAGAATGAATTTAGATCAAATAATTTAACAAATAGATATTATTATTCAAAAATTTTTAGTAATTATTATAAATATAACTAATATAATGAAAACAACTTATAGAAATACTATTTTAAAGAATATTATTTGTCTTGAATATATTCTTATATTATTAATCTTTAAATTATTATTTGATTAAATTGAAGTTGTTATTAATAATACAAAATTAATAATAATTTATTTTAGATCTTATATAATTTGAAAATTATAATAAGTATATTATATTAGTTTATCAATACTTACATAATGAGATATAACATTTTAGCTGTTTTCAATCACTTCAAAAACTAAGAATTGCTTTTAAATAATAATTGATAGAGCTTTTGATTCACCAAAAATGAATCAAACAATAAATAATATTCTATTAGGCAAATGGTAGATTTGATAATTTAAAATTTTAGAGCTAATAGTTTTAAACCTTTAAATCAGATACATCTATATACTTCAACAATTTATTCATATTATAGCAAATTAATAAAGCAATTTAGGGAGTATGTATATTAAAATTAAAAATCCAAATGATAATGAAATAATTTAAATATTACTCTACGTGCTGATAATCATAAACAATAGTAAAAAATTTTTTTTTAATTTCCTAAATCATTTTCGGATTTGAATCAAAAAGTAATAGATTTGGCGTAATTCATAAGGTTGTGATCAGCAACCCATCATTCTGTATGTAATCCTCGATTTACAATTAATTATCCTTTGCGAAATTAATCTTTTGCAGCAATTTATATGTCCGGATTTCGAGAAAATACTCAAAGTAAACCTACTTCCGTAGAACAACATGTGCAAAAGAATATTTATGGATCTATAATCGAAGAGAATGGGCAACCTTCCCAAAGTGAATCTATGTATATATCACAAGAAAATCAACCATTTCTCAATGCTTCTACGACAGAGAATGGGCAAGTTGACGCACAAATACCTTATGATACAATTCAAACCGATGCCGCAATTGATGGTATGGAAGAACAAAGAGCTATATTAGCAGCAGAATATGATGGACTTGATAATAGTCAAAGATTGGAAAAAGCCAAACAACTTCTTGGTGAAACTGCTGTCATTGGTGAAATTGTCAAACCTTACGCACCGCTAATTACCTCACTTAATGAAGCCATTAGAAGAATTTATAATACTTATGAATATGCTCAATTTAATAAACAAATAAGTAATGCTTTACTTGATCGAGTTGATTGTATTGCAGCACCTATTAAAGCTTTAAAACGTCGTAAAGATAAAATTGAAACAAATTTTCTTAGTCAAGATTATTATAATTCTTTAATGAAGCTTCTTGCAATTGTGAAAAAAGCTCAACATTTTATTACTGATATTTCGTACCTTTGGAGTTTAAGAAAGTTTCAAACGACGAATACCATTAAAGAAAGGTTTGAACGAATTTCTAGAGAATTTGATAAAGTCATTTCTGAGGTGCCTTTGGAGATTTCTTTGGACAACGAATTACAGAGTAAAAGAGATACTAGGGCGGTTGAACATGATATTAATATCTTGAACAAAGTATGTTAAATTATATTTGAATTATCTTTTTTTTATTATTCTTTTATATTTTAATAAATATTAATTCGAATTATTCCGATCTTGTAGTTCCTGGAAAAAATTGGATCTCCAGTAACAATGATTAAACAACAAGTTAATCCCTTATTTGAGGAAATTATATTAGTAAAATCATATGTAAATGAAAATAACGGTAATGAAATTAAATCAAAATCAGTTCCTCCTCGGGAATTGATTAAGAATGTCAATCCCGGGATAAATACTCAACGCGGAAATGTAAGAAAAAGGTATTGGCTAAACTCGGGAGAAAAACTTCCAGTTGCATGTAAACGATTTGATACACCACAAACTCAAAAATTTCAAGATCAACTCATTGTTATGAATAAATTAAATAATTGTCCATATCTTTTAAAGTTTCACGGACTTTCAGCGTTAGAATGGGAACCTTTAGAAAGCATTGTAATGGTTTTCGAATGGGCAGAAAAAGATAATTTGAAACGATTGTATGAAAAATACTCAATTAGCTGGTCAACTAAGTTAAATATGGCCGTTGGGATTTGTCGTGGACTTTTATTTCTTCATGGTAGTGACATTCTCCATTATGATTTAAGATGCGAAAACATATTCGTAAGTGCAACTTAATTGTGTATTTATGTTATCAAAATACTTAATAATCATTATTATTATAATAAGTTAACGGCAAATCTAGAACCAAAGGTTGCGAACTTCCGTCTTTGCCGTCCATTGCACGATGAAAAAGTTTATATTCGACATGATGATCCTGCCGAACATTGGGCAGCTCCTGAACATCTTAAAAACGAATTAAGAATTTCCTATTACACGGCAAAATGTGATATATTCAGGTAAGCGTAAGTATTATTAATAGACATTATTAACGTATCCTATTAATTAAGGTTCTTTTCTTTAACACTTTTTTTTTTAGCTTTGGAATGCTCCTTTGGGAACTTTGTTTTGATAGAATTCCATATCGAGGTTGGAACTCTAGAAAGATATCAAATCATGTACAGGCAGGAAAAAGAGAAAATCTAAATTTTGGTCCTAATCAGACACGCGTACAACAAGATTTCTCAAAAATTATCAGAGCTGGTGAAAAATTCTTTTTTTATTAATTGGACATTGGTTTTTTTTCTTTGTTTCTTTCTTTTCTTGAATAAAATGCTAACAAGTTATTGTTTTCTAAATTACATTATAAGCTTGGCAAGATGATGCAGCACTCCGTCCAGGACTTTATAAAATCTTTTTGCAGTTGGATGAACTTTATAGTCAATTCACTCAAAGAGAAAATGATGATGAAAAAATACAACCTCGTAAATACGATGATGATACCGTAGTCCTAATTTTACCAGAACAAGAAAACGCATATAATAATGAATACCAAACAAAAATGAACAATACAAACCCTAACTTAATTCCGGTTGTCAAACCATTACCTAGATTTATCGAAGGTTTAACATCTCATGAAAAAGAAGATCACGAAACGGCTTGGGATTGCTTTAATAAACATGCATCTATTGGAAATTCGCGAGCTAAATATTGGAAAGCATATTATTTACAAAATGGGATTCATGTACAAAAAAATCATCATGAAGCTGTTGAATTATATAAGCAAGCGGCAGATGTAGGAGTACCTGAAGCACAATATTACTATGCAACATCGTTAATAGAAAATAATACCTTGAAAAATTCCGAAGAATTTATCCGTTATTTAACTCTAGCAGCACATAATAATAATACTAATGCGTTCTTTGAATTGGGAAACGTTTATGTAAACGGAACTTATGGTATTACAATAGATGAAGAAAAGGGCAGACATTTCTTAAGATTAGCGGGTTTGCAAGAGGACCAAAGAGCTCTTGATCTTCTTAAAGATTTGGGAGAAGAACTTTTCCCTTATTAAGATACAAATTTTCGTTTCTGGTTACTAAATTCCTCTATTTATTCAAATCGACTGAACCTTCCAAATTTGTTTGTCTTTGATAAATAGAATCTGTCTTAATAAATTTAATTACTTCAAAAATTATTTTATGATCTGTTCATTTATGACAACCTTTCGTAATATAATCGTTATATCATTTCAAGCTTTCCTAACGTCATTTTTGAAAATTAAGAAAAAACAAATTCTCGAATATATTTGTGCACTTTACGAGAAAGAATGCGGATTATCTATCTATTTTTTTAAAATAAAATAAATAATAAGTTATCCAAAAAAAAAAAAATAAACAAATAAAAAAGAAACCGCCAAATATTTAAGTATGATTAATTATGAAAAAGCTTCACATAATAAAATCATTGATGAAACAATGATGGACCGATGTAATCATATAAATTGCATTAATATATTTTTTTTTCTCTTCTACGAATTAATTTTTTTTGTTAATTCTTTCATTTAACAAATCAATCTTTTTTTTGCTTTGACAAAAAGCATGTCACATCTTGAATATAATAAAGAACCCGATTTCAGCGCATATCGCAAAAATGCATTAAATGCATTACAGCAAATAGCTTCAGAAGCAAATATTTTACCAAAACAAAAAAACCTTTTAATTCGTCCAAAAAAGAAATTAATCATCGAGTCACCTTCATATTTCCATTTTGAACATTCATCATCATCACCCCCTCCGCAAGATCATCCACAACTTGATACATCAATTCCTTCACAACCATCTCAACATTCTGTAATTTTTAATTCAATTCATTCAATTAAAAATATCGATTGGCCGAACGATGATGACGGTTGGATAGTCATTAAAGGCGCAATTGAAAAGGACGAAGGTAAATTCGATATGTATTTCATAATTTAGTTTTGAATCAATCCTAATATAATCTCTTCTTCACGTAGAAATTGACTTGAAATGCAAAGGTAACAATAAAATTGTATCTTGTTTAAAAATAAATGTATGATTTCATAACTTTTTTTTATTGTCGCTGGATTGTAAATAAACAGATGAATTCGATGAACTTCACTCGTATGAAATTTTAAAAAAGGGAGGAGAATCCATTGAATGGTATAATGGAGAGCGAAACATTGATCAATTTGGCAAGAGATCTAAAGAAAACAATCAAACTTCAAATACCATGCATCATTTGGAAGATGATGATGTATATTTGTTTATGTAGTTAAGTTAGAAGATATTTGAACAATTTCTATAAAATTTATAAATATATAGAAATTGAAAGGTTTACAAATTAATATAATAATGATTTAACATTATTAAATAATTAATACATATTCATGCAAATATGTTTAAATTGAATACATCATTGGTTCACCTGACATGCGATTATGAATTAAATTACATTTATTTATCTTTTTTGCTTTCCGGTTGGGATCCTTGATCTATTTGATCTATTTGATTTTCAGACGCAACCTGCCCATATTCGTTCGCTCTCTTATGGTCAACTTCAAAAGAAAAAAAAAGAAAACATCATTAGAATATCGTAAATGAAGTTCAAACTTGAGCTTGCGAACATAAACTTACCTGGATATTTCCATTTTTGATACAGATACACGAAGAAAACAACATCATCTCTCAAACATGCCAAACGATGTAAAGTAGGCATTTTAATGCAAAAAGCAAACAAATCATCCACAAATGTACCAAGCGTTTTGTACATAAGTGTTTTCCAAGGCATATGCGCAACCTGAAAATGTTAAAATAAACAGATTTAATAATTTAATAAATTATGAAATAAGAAATTAAAAAATATTTTCTTACACTCTTAAGTTTATAATTGATAAATAACTGTGGAGTCATCATTATAAAGCCAAATGCATAAACGAACCCGACAAGAGTTGACAAAACAAAGGAATACCAACTTTTATGTGAATTGTAAACAAGACTATAAATGGCGTAAGAAGTAAGTAATGGATAAGCTATCCAAGACAAATATTTAAAAGCAAGTCTGTCATATTCCTTCGTCTTTTCTTCACTCTCTGAAAGTTTATGTTTATCTACGAATTTTATTGAATACTTGAAAAATCCTTGAGATGGATTAATCTATAAATTAAAGAAAATTAATTAATTTTTCTAGTAAAATATTGTAAAAGATCATATAATATTGTACTAACTTTAACATCAACAGCCTTTTTAATTTTCCATACTTCAATAGCAACTGAAATTCCTTGACCAATCAAAATCATCCAACTCGTATCGCTATTATTATCCATTAAATATAAAAATATTATTAACTGAAAGAATATATTCAATAGAATAGATCGGACTGAGACTCCTGTCAGTTCTTCCTTATTTCTCCAATGAGCAATATCTAATAAGCAATATTTTCAAATTATTGAATAATTATTTTATTTTTTTTTATTTTTTTTTTTTTTTGAAAAATCAAATACAAACCATTTTTAAAGGCCAAGAATTCAAAAATACTATGCAATAATGATACCGTAAATGTTACACCTAATAGAATTGGATTTGTCTCTCTTAACATTCTTTTAATTTCATCAAATTCACTATGTGCATCTCCGCCCATCATTTCTGCTTGTGCTCTGAATGATTCTCCCATTTGAACATATATTTGGAATTTCCACATTGAGATAGGATAATATTTAATATTTAAAAGCACTTCCCTAAATATCATAAGCACATTATTAATATTTATTAATATTTATTAAAAAGCAATAAATTATGTTTTTAAAAAACCCTTACTCGACTGTTTCATTAATAGGCATCAAGTGTTCTTTGAGAATCCAGAAATCATTAACAAATAAAACTGGAAGATAATATCCAGCTTTGCTGGAAGGATCCAGTAAGGTAGTTTTATCCAATTGAATATCTATTAAGGGAACATATAAGCAAATACAATAAAATTTGTTTATATTCAATTAAAAATAACTTACGTGATGCGACTAAGGGCGGTAATTGACTATATGGAAGGACAGTATTATCTGAAATGAGATTAAGCGTAAGATTCTGATGCCAATACGATACTATCGGGATTTCGCTTGATTTTGTCTAAAAATAGAGCAGTTTTATTAAGTAAAATTTAATGCTAAAATTTTTATAGAAATCATCTTACTTCATGTTCTTCAACTTCTTCAATCTCGTCATCATCACTGCCGCCAATAAGTTTCTTTGTCTTGATCACTTTGCGCTTTGGGTAATACCTTGTCAGCACTTATAAATTCAATTAAATTGTTAAAATATTTGTATTTTAAAGTCAATTATTAAATTATTAATAAAAAAAATTTGATAAATACATTTCCTTTGATATACTCTCATGTTTTCTTGAAATGCTGGATCTGTTGGATCTGGAGAAGCCTTATTAAGAGTAAGATAGATATGTGCATACAAGGTGCCATTATTTCGCACATTCTATTAAGGAAAATATGATGATTTCAAATAAACTGTTTATGATACAAATCATGTGATCAAAATATACGTTATGTTACCACAGAAGTTTGAATGTCCGTTGATATGTCTCTTTCATCATCCCAATTTCCAAGCTGAATAGATGGAGCGTGCCATATGAGAACATCAAGGTTTCTGAAATCAGTAAAATTCTCCTCTTCTGAAACGTATACACGTAAATCCTAACAATAAAAAAAAAAAAATTTGAATATAGGTACAGTGAATTATTAGTGTTGTTTTAACTTACCATACTTGAACCCGTTTCCCATGATGGATATAAATGTGACGGGATAAAAGAATTCGATGTAACTGGAATATTCGGACTGTCATTACTTTTTGAGGTATTAATAGGAGCTGGATTATTTGTTCCTATAAAAAAAATCAATTATTTTTTATTCATATAAAAAACTATATTTAATCATAATTCAAATGAAAACTTGCCTTTAAAAAAATAGCCGATGACATAATAAATTAACATAAATCGAATTATTAATTGTATTATTGATTGCCATGATGGTTGCTCTTGTTGCTGCTGTTGCTGTTGTCTTGTATTATTATTAGTTGATTCTCGATTCGCGTCAATGTTACTATTATTCGTACGTTCATTATTTGTAGGTTGGACAGTTGCAGACATTTAAATAAATTTGATCAAAAATTATTTAAACGATAAAAACGAGTTTTTATAAAAAAGATTTGATGTAATACGGGTGGCGGCCCTAAAAAAGGTTAACACTCAGAATTAACGGTTAATTAAGATTTGGTTATACCGGTTATTTAACCGTTAATTAACCGTAATATAATTAATACTAAATTCGTTAATATCCTCACGAATTTCTTGCCTTTTTAACGCAATTATTACGTAATCGATTTCTGATTTTGCTATGAATAAATCCTGGTGAAGCTTTTTTGGCGAAATTTTACTAGCTCAATAACCAATGTTACAGATTTCTCCTAATCAAACAATTTGTTAGTAAATGCTATAAATTCAGAATATCCAGTTGCCTCTAAATCTGTATTTTTACTTTCTTTTTAAAAAACATGGATCTAATATATAATATATAAGCAGTCATCATAATAGGATGATAATGCATACACCCATCTTTTTTGAATAAGTTGCTAAATATTTTAGATAAATGTCATAAAAATTTATCAAATTGTTCTATTAATTTGCTATAATATGAATAAATTGTTAAAAGAGTAGATGTATCTGATTCAAAAGAATTTAATACTACAACTATTAGTTCTAAAATTTTTAATTATCAAATCTATCATTTGCTAAAATTCATTTAATAATATATTATTTGATCTATTTTATGACAAATCAAAGGATTTATCAATAATTATTCAAGAGCAATTCTTGATTTTTGAAGTGATTAAAAATAGTTAAGATGTATATTCTATCATGTAAGTACTAGTAAAATTAATGTTTCAATTTTGCTGCTACTTGTAGATGAAATCTAAAATAGATTATTATTGATTGAATTATTAATTATAGCTTTAATTTATCAAATAATAAAATATCAAAAGATTAATAATATGAGAGTTATATTTAAGACAAATAATATTAAATTTTTTTTTAATATTTTTCATGTTATTTTCATTACATTAGTTGTATTTGTAATAACTACTAAAATCTTTTGAATATTAATAATATCTATTTGTTAAATTATTTGATTTACAATCCATTCTGCTATATAAGATTCTTCTTCTAAAAAGTATAAAAAAAAAGGTTTTGACATATAAATAATAAAATTTTATACTAATGTTCTATTAATGTTAGATCAGTCATCAAAAGAATATTACTTTTAAAATTTATTTATCTGTTTATATTTTTACATTTTCATAAACTTCATTTAATAATTTATTAGTAATGTTCTTTTTATTTGAAAGCTTAAAAGATAATTTAAAATATTTAAAAAAATTGAATAACAAATGGATTATTAATAAAGGTAAATAGTACTTCAACTAAATATAATATTTTAATTAGTAAAAATTAAAGAAATTCTTATTCTTCTTCCTTAATATTATCAATAAAATTATCTAATTTAATTTGTTTTTAGATCTATTTATTTTATAAAGAAATGTATTTGTATTAATTAAAAGATGTTTTGTGATATTATAGGATATATAATTTTATATTAGAATAGTTTTTATAATTTAAAATCACTTAGTATATTTAAATACTTATTAAGATAGATTTGCATTTTTAAAAACTAACTCTATTAAAAACTTTAGAATGATAATTATATTTTGCAAAAGAATATAAACTTAGTTTAATTTTATTATTTTCTATTGAATTTTATGTAATAATTATCTAATAATTCTAAATAGTTTTCTTTTTTACCATTTTATATAAAAAAACTAAAGAATTATTAAAAATATATTTTAAAAAATATTGGCTTTATTTGATATATTTAAACACTTATTAAGATGAGTTTGCTTTTTTAAAAGAATAATTTTATTAAAAACTTTAAAATAATAATTATATTTTATAGAAAAATATAAATTTAGTTTAATATCATTATTTTTTATTGAACTTTATATAATAATTGTCTAATAATTTTAAATAGTTCTTTTTTTTTACTATTTTATATGAAAATTTATTTAAAAATATTAACTTTATTTATAAATTATATTTGATAAGTTGAAATTAAGAAAAATACGAAAAATAAGCAAAATTATATAATGTATTTTTTAGGTTTTACATATTAAAAGATATATTTATATATTTAAAATTAATCTTTCATAAAATATTTATCCTTAAATTTAAACTTAAAAATCATAATTAATATATAAAAGTAAAATTTAATTTTTTATTAAATCATTATACAAATTTTTTTATAAAAAACATTCTATCTTTTTGTATGAAAAAAATGAATATTTCTGTAAATATCATAAAAAAAAATATTTCAAAAATGATTATTATATTAGATAAGAAATTATCTAGGATAAATTAATATTAATAATAATTTAGTATACTTATGTAAATATAAGTCTACTTAAGTAAATTAAAACAATAAGATAGAAAATTATCTTTTTATATTAATTATAAAAAATTCTATATTACATTAATATATAATTTGTAAGTAATAGAAAGATTATAATATTTATCAGCAATTATAATTAAGATTTATTAATAGTTACTCTTATTATGAAATAAAATTTATCAGTTACTCCTAAAATATTTTTTAAATTCTTTTTTTATCAAGCAATTCAATTTTTTTTTATAAATAAAGCTTTGAATAATTTAATTTAATTTATTTAGATTATGAATTCAAAATGCTAATCTGAATCTAACTGAACTTTAGATCACAAAAATTCTAATTTGAACTGAAAATTTCAGATTAATCTGAAAATTCAGTTTGATTATATATTATTTGATAGAAATAACTTTTGATTATTTTAATTGTATTATTAATGAGAATAATAATTTTAATTATTACATTAAACAATACGTTTATTATTTAATAAAAATAATAATTTTAAACATTTTTATTAAATATTATTTTATTGTTTAATAAAAATAATATTTTGATTTATTTCTATTAAATAATACCTTTATCATTCAATAAGAATAATATTTTGATTATTTTTATCAAATAATCTATTATCATTTAATTAGAATAATTTAAACTGAAATTTTAGATTAATCTGAAATTTTTGATTTAGTTCAGATTTTTTAAAATTAAAATTAAAATCTGAAAAAATCTGAACTAAACTGAAATCTTGAATTATTTTATACAATTTGAAACTAATACAAATTTAATTTAAATTAAAATTTTTTGAATTGATCTAAACTATTTAGAGTTTAATAATAAAATCATACTTTTTTATATTAGAAATTTATTACTATATTTTATAATATTACTAAAAATAAAAACTATTATTAAGTCTGAAGCAATCTTAATACTTTTTAAAATTGGAGATTTCATTAATTTATGATTATATAAACAAACAAAAATGCAATAATTACATGACTGAAAATTTTTTATATATTGTTTTTTATTTCATTTTAGGTAATAATGCTATTGTGTAACTGATGATTATTTATCTAGAAAGAAAGTTATTTATTACACAAATCATTTGATTACGAATAATTGATAAGATCACTTCTTATAAAATGTAATTGCAAAAAAATTCATAATAATGATCAAAATTTTATGTTTTGATTTTGACTTACAATTATATAGTATTATCATATTAGATTCTCATTTGTTAAAAGTTATTTGCTTTATAATCTTATTTTATATAAAATTAGAACTGATAATGGATATCTTGTATGATTTAAGTTTAATATAGCTTTTTTCTTTATCTATTAAATACTATTTTAGAATCTATACAAAACAAACAGAAATTTTTTTTATATAATAAATATTTTAAATATAGAACATACATATTTTTTCTATTTTTTATTAATAAAGCAACCCATTTCTTACTTACATCTCACTTTCCTAAAAAAATGTTTTCTTGAAAAAGATATAATCAATTATATTTACTAATCTTATATACACTATATCTTCCCTTAAAAGTATAATCAATTAGAATAATACTTAATCTTATTATTTATACCTCTACTAATGATCCTAAGAAAGAAACCTTTATTAACTATTGCTTTACCTATATTATTTTCAAAAGCTTCAAAAACGTCATCATATCTCAACTCAACTTCAATCACATCAAGATACTGACTTAATAATGATCTCTACAATACTGAAGTAACTACAATACAACCATACTAGGCTTACAAATCCTTTTGGAAGAAAACAAATAATCATTATCATCATGATAGTATTGTAAAAAAATGCTTAAATATAATATAGACATTGATTGTATTCCTATTACAATACCTGATAACAATTTTTCAGAGATTCAACAATTGTTTAAAATTTTATAGTTTGATAATAGACCGATTAGAAAGACTTTTGAAATTTATAATACATTTGATATTTCTTGGACTGCAAAGGTTAAAAGCAATAATTGAAAAAAATTATTCTCTATTGTTTTTGGTATCGTTTATGGTATTTCTTTGTTGAATTTCTGTTGATCCTTCATCATAACATCCGTTGTGCAAACATTATAATGACATTACATTTGAAATCTAAAATTACAAATTTTAGATATGTGATTGATAAAATAATAAATATTATAAAATAAATATACTGTATTGCGAAAAAAATGATTGTGTCATTCCGTTTATACTACGTAATTATTCTATTTTCCCGGTAGTCACCTGATTTAAAATTGGACGATCAGTTTAAAATGACCTATTTATATGAATTTTTGAATCCCATAATTTTGAAAATCACCAAAATTGACCCTTTATAAGCTTATCAAAACCTATGTTGATAAGGTCGCGGATAGTCTGAGAACGGCGGGCTCCCCTTTTAATAGGTCGCGTCTGAGAACGGCGGGCATTCTGCGACCGATCTTTTTTTTTTAATTTTTTTTTTAAATTTAGTTTATTTTGCTAATTTATAATTTTTCGGTTTCGGTTTAATTTAAATATCATTTCTAAATTATATATACTAGGGATCCGGACTAATCAAAATATTCGTAATACTTCAAAGGTAAGGTTTATGTATGCGTAATATTACAACGTGTAGTATATTGAAGGTTTACAAAGTGTAGTGTAGTACTTTGAAGATTTACAATGCGTAGTACATCAAAAGTTATGATGCATAGTACTTTGAAGCATAATACAATAAACTATCTAAAGTGAGTTATGGAATATTAAAGTAATTAAGAGCGAAACAGTTTTATTTTCTAAAAATTTTTTATCTTTAAAAAAATTGGGAAGATTCTGTGCATTAATAAATAGTTTTGAAATTTAAATCAATTTAAATCCTCGCGATAAATAAAAAATATTCGAAAAGCTTAAAAAATTAGATTATTATATAGTTGGCTTATATAAATCAAAAAAAAAAAAATTGACGTGACATTTTACTAGTTCATGACCCATATAGTTATCATTTTTGTTATATTTATTTTTTTTTTTTATATTGATATGTAATACCTTGATAAAGGTAAAAGCAGAGAAGCATTCATGAGATATCATTTTGTTATCGAGAAATTTTTTTATATAGCAATTATGTTTATTAAATTAATTATTTTGATATTCGTACACGAACTTATCGATTTCTTGTTAATTGATATATTCAATTTGAACTGATGAACCGCTCTCAATTACATAAGGTATCTTTGAAAGATCAGGAACATGAACCATGTGATGTCCAAAATATATCTTGCCCTATTAAAATATAAAGAAAAATAAATATATATTTTGATTTTTTTTTTATAACAAAATTGTCAAAAATATTTCGTACCTTGAATCGTCGACAGCGAGCTAACGTAGAATATGGCTCTTTAGTTACTTCAGCATTCTCGTGATTTATACAAACCATACGACATCTCCTGCACGGACCAATGATCTAAGAAAATTATAAATATAATATAAAATTGAGCATTTATACACAATTCATCAATGATTAGTTAATTAAATCTGACGTTACTTTAAAAACTTGTCCACCGAATCGAACCATTTTCCATTGATCTTCATCGAATTCCGTTGCTCCATTAATTAAAAAATTTCCACGAAAGCAATCCGGTTTCACTTCACGATTTCCTTCTTCTTTGATTTTTTTATTAACATGATCAACGCTTGAATGCGAAATCATTAAAAACGGTGATTCATTTGATAAAGACAGAGGCGCATTTTCAGACGCGTCAAGGTGTGGTTTGATAAAACGACGCTGCATTAAGCAGTCATTTGTCATAGATGCATGTCGCGCTAGTCGACAGGATAAGCCAAGAAAAGACGAAAACCATTCACTAATTTCTGGTGATGTATATATATATGCCTGAATTCTGCGATTTTAGGAAGGAAAGTGAATTTTAAATGAAATAGTAGATATTAAATAAATAACAAATCATGTCAATTTTACATTACTTGTCACCACAAACTTGTGAAGAATACGTGGAAAGTTCGACTCCTTCGGGATCCAAATTAATGTACAATGGGTCCCGGTCTAATCGTATCAATAAATATTAAAGATGATGATTTTAATAACTTAAAATATTTATAAATCGCACATACCAGGAGCTGATACTAAAAGTAACCCTTTATCTCTTAAAATAACTGGACGAATTAAAGTCATTCGAGGAAGACTAATACATAAGAGATATTCAAAGGAAAGGTGTTAAGATAAAAGTAACCTTCCAAATCATAAAGAAATACTTGTCAAAACTTACATTTTCTGACTTAATGCTTTTCCTTTCCCTGCATCTATCAACATCCATTCACGATCATACAACAACCCTTGGCTAGTTATAGGCCATGAAGTAAATGGTGAAATGTTAAATCCATGACATGATTTAATTGGAACTTATGAAATTGAATTGTTAGATTCAGGAAGATAAATATAAATAATTTAAGAAATAAATATTTACTTACATAAAGTTACTTTCTCCAAAACTAAATTTTGGTCAGATGAAGTAGAGTTTTCATCAATGTTTTTTATATTTTGAGTCATAGAATAAGGTGGTGATGGCTCTACAAAATATTTTTTAAAGAAATCCATCCATACAAGAATATCATCAATTGTCGACATGGCACCAACAGAAATCCGAACTGCTCCCGCTGGTTTTCCATCCCACATATCTTGCTCATCGTGACATGTTTTACCACTAGCAAAGCTATCTATGATGTTTTCAGGATATAATTTTATCCACCTCGCAACACTACCGGGATTACAGAGTATGCCTGATCTAATGTGAATACCATTAACACTTGCTAACCTTTCTAATTCAAGGTATCCAACCCAAGATCCATCTGCACGTTTTACATTAAAACTGAAAACAGGACCTTGAAATGTATTATCTGAGAAATCATTATTTGAGTAGACAACACAAACTGATCGCCCATTGTAATGTTGTAGAGATTTCATATTTCGACTGAGATAAATCATTAAAGAGGTGACATGACTTTTGATAAAATTGAAGTTATTAAATAGACGTTCCGATGCGTCAAACGCGTGATCTAAAGCAATAATATCAAGGAAATTAATTGTGCCATCTTCATAACGTTCATGTAATGATTTACGAAATTTCTGCCACGGTCTATCATAAGCAATTGAATCCACTATAAAACAGAAAATATGTTCATACTGTAATGAATATATGTTATATAATATATGGATGAGAAGATAAAGGAAAATACTTACGAGTGCCACCACCAAAGTACCTCTTTCTCAATATTGGTTCTAATTCACTCTTTACTATCAATGCTCCTAATCCAGTAGGATAACCAAACATCTTATAGAAACTAATAGTAATAAAATCTGGAGATGTATCTACTTCGGATAACGATAGCAAAGACGATGAAATATAAGCAGCAGCATCCAATAATACTAAAGTCTTTGAATCGTTATTTTTATTATTAAATTTTTTTATTTCACAAGTCCATGTTAAAGGAAACCTTATTCCAGAGAAATTACACTGTGCTGGATAAGCGAAGAGGTTATACGTTATATTATTGTGGTTATCACGTGGTAAGTATTTGGTTTGCCTTACTGAATCACTATCAAATACGGAAAAGAAATCATCCTCCGTTATCGCTTGAATACTTTGAGCATTGATTTCTTCGGCAAATCTTCTTAACCCAATGATACTGTTATGGGATTCCCTCAAGTACTTATAAGAACTTTGGCCCGATGTCCATGGGAATATTTCACCAACTAATTTGATAGCAGCCGTGGCATTTTGGGTGAATATAACTTGATAGTAATCCGGATTGGTATTAAAATGTCTAAGAACTCGATCACGGATTTGATCTAACCTTTGATTACACCGTTGCGAACTAGGTGAGTTCGCGTGAGGATTACCATAAAGGTTATTAGTAAGGTCAGTAGTAAAAGATGTAAGAGAGCTTTTGGCATAAGTGGTTGTCGCGGAATGGTCAAGAAAAATGGCCCCTGAGATATTTGAAAGTAAGAATTACATGTAATTACGAATTGAATAGCAGTTATGAAGAATTACCGTTAAGTTGAGGATATTCTTCTTCCCGTATCTGATCTATTTTACCGCCGTAACCATATTGTAATTCAAATTCCTTTAGGAAAGCGGCCTTTTCTGTATTGATATTTTCTAAGTTTGATTTGTATTCAAGGGAATCAAAAAATTTTTGTGCCATTAATATTTAATTTTTGATTCAACTTAAATAGCATTCTTTGTTTAATATTTATACATGTTGATCAGTTTTGTTAAATTCCAAAACTTTTTTTCGAACTCCGCTCATTATATTTTTTTGCTCCGACTTAATTTTTATAATTTTTATACTCCATTTTCATTATATTTTTCAAACTTTGATTTAAATTTTTTATTTCTATAATTTCAGCATTTTAATCAAATAAAATAATTTTTATAAAGCTATTTAGTAAGTATTTGACTAATCTATTATTTTTATTATTTTAATGATTTCAAAAGATTTACTTTATTAGATAATTCATATATATTATACAAAATACAATAAATTAAGAATAAAATCAGAAGTGATTATCTATAACTTTCATTTTTTTATAAGTTTAACTTGTTAAATCCAAATAAATTATTTTGATTGTTGGTTTTTTTAATTTATTTTATTTAGAAAACATTTGTAATAAAGCTAAATATTTAATGAAGTTTAATTGATAGTTTTACAAAACAATCTAATTTATACCTTTATGTAATATTAGAATCAACAATTATAGGTTATCTTAAATCTAATTAAATGTAAGTATACACATACAGGACAAAAGTATTCAAATATTATGTAAATTACTAAATTAATTAGGTAAAGTTGGATATAAGTAAACTTTTTTTATTAATAAATGTAACTTTGGTTTCATAAGTAAAGTTGTTCATCATAACATATCACGTAATACATAAAAATTTCAAAGAATTTAAGTAAAAATTGGTCAAACTATAATAATTTAAAATTTATTTTAAAATAATACATTTTCTAATAAAAACTTTAGTTATAATATAATATTAAAATGTTTGATCTTAATGTAATTTTTATTACTAAGTAACCTTTTTTGCTATTATTTGAAATATATAATTATAAATTTTTTTATAAAATTTTGTTAGATAGTTATTAAATAATATAAAAAAAACTGAAAAAATTTAAAGAAATTTTTAGCTATTTTACAACATTATAATCTTTAGTAAAAACATATAAATTTTAATCATTTATTAGCTTATATTAATCTAAAAATAATACTAATATAACATAGGATATCCCTTACTTTTTATTACAACCTTAATTCTACAAGGCATACTTTTAACTAACTTTAATAATTTTTCAGGTTCAATTTGGTACTATTCTTCTTTAAGAACAGCTAAAAGTTCTGATTTATTTTTTGATTTAAGATTATGCATCTTGACCTTTCTTTTCAATACATTTCACAAATTCTCAATTGGATTGAGATCAGAGCTCTGTGCTAATCAAGAAAGTGATTGATGTAAATTTTCTTTTTTCTAACCCTTTGTGAATCCTATTGCATGTACTAGAACATTATCATCTTAAAAAGTATGGCTATTAGATTTAAGTTTATTAAAAAAAGTAAAAGATAATATTTAAATAATTCTATATACTTTTCAGCATTTAATTTTCTCTCAATTAGTACTAATAATCCTACTTTAAAGTTACAAAAATACTTCCAAACCATAACTCCTTCTGACTTTTAAACTGTTAAAATTAAATAATCTTTTGTATATACTTTATGAATCTTATGCTAAACCTAAATTCAAAACGAAATTCATCACTAAAAATTATAAAATTCTATTTATTTTGTCAACTTTTTCTAATATAACACTAAAGTAAATTTTTTTTTATTTACATTAGAAACTAAAGATTTTTTCTACTAATATACTCATAATAACCCATATAATGCAGTACTCACTTAACAGTTTTACTACTTAATAAAATATTAAAACTCTAGTTAAATTATTCAGTAATTTCTTTCATGACTTGTTTATAATTTTATTAAACTATTCTTTCTAGTTAATGTTTATCTTGTTCTAATAAAGCTGAAGGTCTACTACTCTTAAGTGCAGTATCAATACAATTTTCTTTATTGTATTTCGTAATTATATCATGAACAGTAGATTTTGATTTGCTAAAAATTTCTAAAATATTTTTTATACTATGTCTACACTTTGATAAACTTATGATTTCTTCACGCTTAAAAAGTGTAAGCTCACAAATTTTTGGTATTTTTATGTATTGAAATAATTATTTATAAAAAATTTTTTTTTATTAAAAAAGCGAAACTATAAAATTCTGGAAAAAAAAATAATAAATTTGGTTAAAAATTAAACATTCTATTGTTATTTAAAGATCAGTAATATATAGTTAAATTTGTGTAATATTATAATTATTCAGATTATAGATGCCTATTAAAACCTCCTTAAAATAATTTCATTATACCCTTTTCTATATTTTTAATATAGTTTCAACAGTTTTGGTTTTCATCATATTAAATAGGTTTTATCATATCTCTTATTATAATTTTAATATGGTTTCATCTAAGTTTTGACTGTTATTAAGGAGTTTTATCTCTCATCTATAATTCAGATACTTTTGTCCTGTGTATGTATATATATTATTCATAATAAGTTTAATTTTATTATTTATAATTTATAATATAATATACTATAAAAAGTTTATTTATTTTATTATTATATTATTTGTTTTATACTTTTTATTATTTATAAAAATTTTTATTATAAAAGAAGTTAAAGATTTTATGCTTATTTTATTAATAGTAAAAAATAATTTTATTATTTATTTAAAAATTATTTATATTTTTATTATTTTAATATTAAGTAAAAAATATTTAAAAATTTATTAAATATATATATATTAAAATAAAGCTTTTAAAAATATAGATGATATAAATAAATTAAATAAATTAAAATTTAACAGATTTATTTAATTTAACTAAATATTAAAATAAGTAATTTTCTATTAATATACAGATGTATTATATATAGGTTACATAATATAGTTTATATTAACATTATTTTTACTAATATAAAGAAATTAAGAAATTTACTAAAAAAATTATAAATTTCTAAAATAAATAATAAAAACTAAAGACAAAAAGATGTGATACTAGTAATAAATATATTATATGATATAAATATATATGTTATGCATTAACTATAATTTTGCATTAGATACTGATTGGCTTAAATTACAAACCTATTTTGAGTTGAGCTTATAATGCCTTAAAAAGGTTTGACTAACATTAGTTATCTGATGCATATCAACTGTCAATTGACTCAAATTAACATCTGACACATAACATATACATTCTATGTAAACTTATAAATTTTTATTTAATAATAAAATATTAATATAATTTATCAAAAAATATTTATATACTATTTACTCAAAAGTTTAGAATTATTCAATTATATATAAATTACTAATGTTTTATTTAATAAAATTTTCTAAGCTTAAAATTTTATTATATAATTGTATGTTCTTAAACTTTAGAGTAAGCAGTATATAAATATAAATAAATATTAATTATATTATTTTTATATATTATATAAAAATATTATTAGTTAAATTAAATTATAAAATAGAAAATTTCTAAGTTTATATAGGATATTTGAATATAAATCACATAACCAATATTTTGTTACTAGTATTACACCTCTTCACTTTTAATATTTACTATTTATTCTAAGAACTTAGAATTTTTTGATGAAAATTTCATATTCGTCACTCTTTATTCATCATATGATTATCACACAGGTAACTTTTAATTTCTTAATACTGATAAAAGTAATATTAATGCTGTCTGTATCATATGATCTGTATCCAAACACTTTGTATATAAATAGAAATTGCTATAATATTATAAATTATATAAATTATATAAAATATAATATTTTATATCATAATTATAAATACTGTCTAAGTAATGCAAATAATTGATAAGTTTAATATATTAAGTTTGATCCAATACATTTGTTACCATCTACAATAACTCTATAGTATTCAAAAGCATAAAACCTGTTCTAATCAGTGACTCAGTATAACTCTTATTAGTCACAAGCTCAAAAGTATTTTAAATATCAGTTTGAAACATATTTTTATCCTCGTCTTACATTAATCTCACCGCCAATAAGACCAATTAGAATTTTTTCACACTTTGAATCTAAAACAAATTACAAATACAATCCCAATAAACTGATCGACATCTTCCTTAATACAATAAATATAGTAGGTTATCATAAAACAATCACTGCCTAATATGTAACATCCTCCTAATAATTAATAAAAACTTCTTAATATTCAACATTATTGATACTATAAATAGCGAAAAATAAGATATAATAACCTATTCACATCAGTTAGACTTTAGTAAGACGCAAAAGTAATATATTTAAAATGGAATTTAACACAAACTTAGTCTGAGTATTATTCAACATAATAGATAGATCATTAGCTTAATTAAAATAAATATAAACTACTTCAATATTAATAGAAATTTAACGAGCTGCTAATAATTTTCACTTTAAAAAAATTACACCTTAACTATCTATAAGACACAAGACCTCACCTTACAAAATATATCAATATGACTAATTTAGATATGATCATAAAATACAGCTATCTTGAAAAATAACAATTAGTTTATTACCTATATGAAAAACTACCAATTCACTATATACTCAAAGAACCCATAAATATCTTCTCTATAATAACATTAATTTAAAACAAAATTTTATCACAGACTTTACATTTACAACGAATAATACTCAACCAATCAATTTAAACTAACCATTATTTTTAAGCAGTATATAATTTTAAACTTAAAACATATATACAAAAAATGCATATTATATTATGAGAATATGTATAAAAATTGTAAAAAATAGTACGCAAATATTATATATTAAGTTATAATAATTTTTTTTTATTTTTTTTTATTAAGTATATAACATTTAAAAATTAATATACTTTTTATAACACAAAAAAAATTAATCAGCATAAACAAAAGAAAGTATAATGATAATAACAACTTCTACGCATCACAAATCAAAGCCACCCTAATCTTATTAAAAAATCTGCTACAACCATTTCTGAAATAGCCTGCCGTAGTATATTATTGCTATACTACTCTTTTTAATTTTATGGTAATACAAATTCTAACACTAATCTCACCTAGTATCATCATAAAAATTTTTACTTATATTTGTTACCTGTATCACTACTCTCTGCGTTTTCATCTAATACTAGGAACTAAGTTATCAATACAATTCTGTTTTTCTCAAATGATATCTTTTACATTAATATAATTTCTTAAATTAGTTTGTCGTAAAGAGCAGAACGCTCTATTTTTTTACCTTAAAAATTAATTACTGACTGGTTAAAAGTATAATTATTGTTTTTGACATCAACTTATATTCTATCTTGCAACTTAAATAGTATTACTGGATTCATTTTTATTATCTTAATGTCTAAGTTAAAAGGCTGCAGCAGCTGATTCTACACGTTAGAGTTTCTGACCTTAGGATTTTCTCTAAGTCCTATAGGTATCCGTTATATTTGAATTAACTCAGCAATTTATCATGTCTTAGAATTTAAGATATATTAGTCAAACTCGTAATGATGAACTCAATAGCAAGTTAATATAGGGTATCATAATAATCCTAGGTGAAGGATAACATTGAAGGGAAAAGTAGTTTGTATAAATTTAAATTGATTTCTTTATTTATAATACTGAAACTTGTATGAAACTTACAAATAAGTTCATAAACTTACAACTGAGTTAATTTACAACTTAAGCAAAAAGCTATTCTATTTATACAAAATTAATTTGCTATAGCTAACTACTTACTATACTATAAATTAACTAAATATAGATATATGTTTCAATAAAAATATACTTAAAATAATAAAAATAATATAAACTATAAAA
>CAJVPP010001075.1:0-23046 GCA_910592005.1 Funneliformis mosseae | reverse complement strand
AACACCAACTCGACTTGATTTGAACTCGACTCGGCTTATCTGACTCGTGAGTTAACTCGACTCGTCCGGAACTCTAGTCATATTTATAATAATAAATATTTATTTATTACAAAATACTTATTTTTAAAACAATATAATAATTCAATTGAATCATACAAATTATGCTTAATTATAATCATAATTTTATTTGTACTTTTTTTTGATCTGAATGATCTAATCTAGGGTTATTATTTATTTATAAGGTTAAAAGGTTAGCCTATGATAAAAGTTTTATCAAGTTAAAAACTCAGATAAAAGTTTAACCAATCAAAACATATAATCTAAAATTATATAAAGCTTATTATAGACTGCAAGTAACTTAGTATACTGTGATATTGCATCTTGCAACAATAAAAATGAAAATATTTTTTTATTATACAAACTCTTTTTCATTATGTGATCTAAGTCACTTAAGTTATATAGTTAGGATAAAGATATATTACCTGATCTATATCATATATTCTGAATAATTTTCTTAGGATTAAGTTATGTATAAGGTATGTTTATAACTAATAAAACCCATATTTTACAAATATATAATATTTTAAAGTTTAATAACAAATTTTTATAGAATTATCTTTTTACCTATATGTAAATTTTTATATTAATGTTAATTGATTGGCAAGTTTTCTAATCATATGGTGCTTAATCAAAAACCTCTAATATAGAGGTTGAAATCTTTGAATTTAAAATCAGATTTATTTAAATTATATCTGAATATAATAGGGATTCACAAATTTTGCTCATAAATTGCCTTTGGTTAGCTTTTGTATATCAATTTCAGTCAAATCGTTAGCGTTAAGATGTTAAATCGTTTATAACATATTCCAATTAAAATTTTAATATATACTGTATATGCTGGAATCTCTTTTTAGAGGAGAGACAGCACATAAGCAATTTAATTCTCACAATTCGTCTTTCTATTATTTGTATACATATACCTTAATCTTTTTCCTTTTTCCCTTGCGATATGATCGCTTTCGCTATTTTAACTTCATGAATTTTCTCCATTATTATCGTTATTTTTCGTAATATTAATTAATTAGCATTATTTATTAGTGTTTATTTGAGTTAATAAAATTGAATTTGCGAAAGTGTAGAGCGCCGATGTTGAGGTAACACTGATTAATTAACTTTTTATTGAACAATATTTATTTAATTACCTATTAAAAAATCCTTCTAATTATTTATAAATACATAAACGAAACTCATTGGATCTTCAGTTGTTTTTTTGTGTGATGATTGATGTTAATTATGAACTTTTTTATTTAAATTATTTGATAACGCTGCTAATATGTATTTGAATTTACATAACAAGTTCTGCGCTTATGAATTATTTGAACTCAAAATTAATGTTTAAATATATCATGTAGTTTTACCATTTATTTTACAATAAATCCGGGTATAATACATGTATATCCGGATTAAAATCGGATTTAATAAATAAATAAATTTGGATATAAAAATAATTCCGGTTCCAACCTCTACTCTGATGCATTTCTTTTATATTTAATATATTTTTGAAAAATTAAAATTTTCGCGAGTTAGCAATATTTTTATGATCAATTAAATGACAAATTAAGTAATAAATAGCTTAAATTGACAAATGAATAATAATTTTAGAAGTTTTTAATTGGTCTATTTAAGCTATGTGCTCAATAATTACTATGTTACTTAAAAATTTAATACAAAGTTTATTGCATACAAATTTCTAGAGAGAAAATTTCTCCTTGTTAAAATTATTAGAGATTTTTAACACTTAATTTCATCCGATTTACTGACCCGATATTTACTTGGGTTAATCCTCCTAAATTTATTATAATTTAAATATTTAATAGCAATTTGATTTATTATAAACCATACTGTTAATCTTACAAAATTACAACTCTCGAAAGAAATGCTGTTAATAAACGTCATATGTTAAACATTAGCATATTTTAATAATTTTAATAATTGTAATTTAAAAGAATAGTAATAATCTGTTACATATAAAATTAACTTGCACGTTGCTAAAGCTCTATAAAAACTTATACGAAAAGATTGAAGAAATTATTTTCATTTCTTTTCATCGATTTTAAGAGATCTTCGAAGAAATGCGAATTCCATGATTATTTTGTCGAGTTTCTAAATTTGAATTAGATAACTAATCATTAGTAATTTTGCAACTTATTAAGAAATGATCATTAAACCTTAACTTACCGAACTCATTGCTTTTATTTCTTCCTTCATTTCCTCTTTGAACTCCTTAATTTCCACCTTCACTTCCTACTTAAATTTCTTAATCTCTTCCTTGCTTTCCTTAATTTCCGCCTTAATTTCTTCTTTAAATATCTTAATTTCCTCCTTGTTTTCCTTAATTTCTCCTCTCACTTCTGCCTTAAATGATGTAGTTTGCGCCATGATCAAACTGTGAATTCCGTAAAATGAGATGGCTGTAAATCCCACTGCAGAAATGACGCTTGGCACAAATGGAATAACCAAGTTTTTCGACACCTTGCTTGCATTGCCTAAGATATTTATTAAAAAAAAAATTTACGATATTTATTATGGAGTGTTTACTGAGAGGAAAATGGGGGTATATAACAATTACACGTTGATAAAATAGACTCGAAAAATAGATAACCCACGTGAATAGTATGTTAGATTATTTTTTTTAAAAAAAGCTGTTTTTGTTATTACGTAATAATATTATTATCGAAATGGGTAATTTTCAATTAGGTTTATTACTTTTAATTACGTACAATACATATGATTTGATATTTTGCAAAATCCACCAATCAAATGCATTCATAGTTATCAGGTTTAGAAAAAACTTTTGCTATTGCAAAGCAAATCAAAATTGTTATTCTTTTGCATATTCTACATTAAGTTTTACAACTCCCAAAATAATACTTGTTTTTAACCAATATTTAAAATATTTGTATCCATTTTGACAATTGAGCACAAGTTCTGCAATAATAAGTTTTTTTTTTTAGCTAAAGTTGATTCTACCTATCCAGAAGAAATTTAACTTTTGCTTCAACATAATTAACGATAAACTATCTTTCCATAGATTTACCATCCTTATTACGTTGCAATATTTTGAACCTGTATTTATTTATTAAATATAAAATATTGGAGCAAGTTTTCACACCATTCTTATAGGATATTGGAGTTGGATTAAAAGAATTTTCATTATTTATGATCATAAGTTCCATTTTTTTAGTTTTTGAGAAATTTCCATGGGGAATTTCGTTATTTATACCTATAAATTAAGCAAAAAGGTAAATTGGATTGTAAAAAAGAAAGCGACTGGTCAAAAAAGTAACACCGATCATCGCAAAGAAAATTTGCCCACCATTTTCTTGATCGAATGAAGGTATATATATAAAAAAAAAAGAATATTTGATTTATTTTGTTATTCAAATCAGAGTTTCGTAATTACTTAAAAAAATGTGTTTCTTTTAATTTTCTTGAAATTTTGACCGAGTTGACAATGAAAAAAATTTTTTAGAATATCACGAGTTACTGTAAATGTAAAGTTTAGGTGGAAGCAACAATCAAAACGTCCCAATTTAAAACCTAAAAATATTTCCAAGAAATATATTATTTATTATATTGTAGTATTCATAATAAATAATTAAACAACAGTCGAAAAATCAGAACAAAAAAAAAAAAAATAATAAATGAAGATTATGACCATTACAAAGAAAATACTTATAATCAATAATTTGTCATGTTTAAAAATATTTTTTCTGGAAATAATGACATCGATAATTTAATCCAGAGATGTCAAGTGAATAAATGACAAATTATTATTTTTAATTTTTAACGCGAAAACATTTATAAGGAATTGGAAAAGCCAACCACATTTATATATGGGTAAAAAGATTATGCCGCTATATTCGGAACACTGATCTGAACGTAGCAATTACCTAGTTTTTACCGAGTTTTTTTTATCAATCTGCAAAAACGATCGTGAACCGATTACACAAAATCGATAAATATAGTAGATTATCATACTTTCTTACTAAAGCAACAACAAACATGCGCTAAACGACTAAATCTGGCGCTTTTCAACTTTAAGATGAATAATTCATTTTCATTTGTATCAAGTCCTTTAAATAGGTAACATATTGAAGAGAAAATTCTAATTGGAGTGAACATTCTAATGATTTTGAATAATTTAAATATTGAAAAAGAAAGTTTAACATCGACAATCAAGAAAAAAATTCCCAAAAGATATTAGGTAGCAATTGTTTTCTAAACTAGAAACAAGCAAGTCATGAGACAACTCACATTTAATAAGACTTACATAGCGTCTCCCGCGAAAATGGTGACGGGTTTATTGCCGGGTCGACCCAGGTTGACTCGGGTCAAACAAAAGCGTGAGCCTGACCCAGCGGGTTTTTTTGAATTAGGACTCGTGTCATAAAATGATAGTTCCGACTCGAGAAAAAATTCGAGTCGGGTCAAGCACTAAATGAATTTTTCAAATAAAGGATCGGAAATATATACACAATCTTAATTTCTTTTATTCGTATTGTTAATACAGTATTCCTGAGGTAAAAAAGACAAAAAAAAAGAGTTACAATGTACATGCTCGAAATATCCGATTTTCAATATTATATAATTCAACATAATAGGTAAAGCCATTGAAAAAAAATATATATATATGTTAATGTAGATTTTATTCGGCGAAAAAAAGTAAAAGATCAGAGCAAGATCGTTGGAGAATTAGTGTACTCCTGCTAAATGTTACTCATAATTTGTTATTTTCGTAAATATCCTATGAAAGTTAATAATTTATATGTATCGTACATTTAAATTCTGCGTTTACATCGTTGAACTTAAAATAAAATCAAAAGGTATAATCTTTGTCAAGGCTAAATTTGAAGTATTGCAAGTGTATATGGTTATAAGGAATTATACAGAGGGTTTCCAAAAGTTAACGCACACTTTTTCATATGAATTTTCACAAATTTATTATGAAACTTAACGATTTACAAATAATAAAAGACTATAATACTACTACTATTAAAGATTAATATTTGGTCAAACAACCGTTGCATGATTTATCACCTTTTATTATTTACGAAATGTGAAAACGACTAATATATATGTTTATTTTTAAAATCCGAGCAAAACTTTATATTAATTTCACAAAAAATAAAAATATTAATATCAGCTTTTTAAATAGTTCTAATTAATGAGTTTGGCTTCTCAATTCAAAACTGAAATAGAATAGATTACATTAAATGGTGGGTATTTATAAAAGTTTTATATTGGCGTAAATTAATCATTCTGGGTATAAAGATCATCGGTGAATTCGCGTAAAATTCAAACCTCCCTATATTTATTAACGGAATATTTCACAAGCATGACTTTGAATCATTATATCATAATGTGTGAAACTCTAACACACGTTCTAAATTATCTGAGACTGTGTCATTTCAAGACAAGATTTAGATGATTAGTAATGGTAAACTAATATTTTTTAGTGTTAAGTCTAAATCATAGAAATTATAATCAAAGTTAAAGGCTTCTCCCAACTAAGAGTTATTTTATTTTTTAACAATGATACGCATTAAAAGATGTTATTGCCTCAATAATTGATTTTTACAAATAAAATAAATTTAAGTCGAAACAATATTCAAAATCATAATACAATTTAAACTCGTGACTTTGAATTCAAACCTATAAGTGATAAAAAATTACTATTCCCTGGTAAAGGACATTTCATTGAAAGCAAATAATGAATTAAAAGCAACGTATATACCAAGTATGAAGCATCCAAATCCTTTACACAGCACAGAAAGAGTTACATAAAATACTGAAACAAGCTCGTTTAATATTTATTTGTAACCATTTGACAAAATAAGCATTTAATAATTTGTTATATTTTTTTCTACCGAAAATGAACTTACGAGATATTGGAGAATTACATCATTGGGAGTTCCCTATTTTTCCGTTCATTAGAAGATTGTTCAATATCAGATATGGATCGATAAACGCCCTTGATTGTTTCCCAACAGCAATCTTCGTTGAAGCTGCACTCGATGATTGCCTTTTCACCAAGCTTGCGCTTCTCTCAATAAAAGAAGGAGCTGAGAAAGCAACATGACTGAAGGCTGAAATGACGAAAATAAGCATGAAAATGTGAAGTTTCATGATAACTTTGGAAGTATTTGAAGGATTAATATATGTGAATTTTGTAAACAGTTTCTTGTAGGAAGTGCAGCTTAGAGACGTGTATTTGTAAGAAATCAGATTAGAGTTACAATTTAAATTATTTGATAGAAAATAACAAATTTCCTAACTTTATATAGTTTTTTTTTTTTTTAAGTATGAAGCTGACTGGGCTTATCCTTAACAAACTAGTATTTGCTTGCTGGAGATTCTCATATAGAGCGTTACAGACTTTACAGCCTCTCAATGCCGAAATAAATACTTACACCACCATTGTAAATCCTCGGTTAGAAAAAATTTAAGCTATTGTACAATGAATATAATTCTGCCCACAGTCGATAATTCTGGTCAACACTTCGTTCATGTAATTTTAGTTAGACTATGGTAGATCAATTCCGGCAAAGTTCGCAAATGTAATTAAGCCAAGAGGCTTTGGTAATGTAACTAAGTAGGAAGATTTGATAACATAACTAAGCCAAGAGGCTTTAGAAACGTAATTAAGCCAAATTGCTTTTGTAACGTGCCTAAGACATATGTTAATAATTCAAATTACCTTTTTATTTCAATAACAAATTATGTATTTCGATATTTAGTATATGATTAAATATTAGAAACTGTCTAATATAATTCCGCCCGAAAGATCACGATTTACGCTTGTGAATTGATTTCGATAATTGCGGCAGTAAAGCCCCGCATAAGCCGTGGCTTGGCTTGCCATGAGCTTAAGTCGAGCCACTTTTATTTCGTCTTGGCTTAGCTCGGCTCGTGAAGATAATCGACAATCCAAGCCAAGCCAAAGCCGGGCTAGTAAGCCGGCTCGTTCGAATTATACATTACTTTTTCGAAACGAAATTCCGTCGAGAGATACTTTTCTATTAAGTGGAGCGCTTCCTGAACGATCCCTTCGAGAGAAACGTTTCTGAAGACTTTTTTATCAAAGAAAATCGCTTTCGGATCGATTTCCTTGAAAGTGGTCGTCTCTGTGGCTTTTCCTTTGATGGAATCACTTCCGGAGGCGTTACCTTTGAAGGAAATCACTTCCGGTGGCGTTTCTTTGAAGGAAAATGCCTCCGAGGCGATTTTTCCGAAGATAAACGCTTCCGGAGGCGTTTCTCTTGAAGGGAATCGCCTCCGAGGCGTTTTTTTCAAAGAAAAAATTTCCGGAGCCGTTTCCCTTGAAGGGAAATGCCTCCTAGGGTTTTTTACAAAGAAAACCGTTTCCGGAGGCGTTACTCTTGAAGGGAATCGCCTTTTCAAAGAAGGTGATTTGAAGGAAATAGTTTCTGTGATTTATCTCTTAAACGGAATCGCCTCAGTGGTTATTTTTAAGGAAAACATAAAAATTTTTTTTTACCAGAGTTGAATAGATAAAAAGGCATGTGGTTTATCAAAATGGTGTGATCAGGTGATTTGTCGATCAATTATAATAAAAAAAGGATTTTCGGATTACCCTAAAGTAAACTTTAAAAAAACTTTCTTAAAGAAACTATTTTTTCACAACTTTTTAACTTTTATTAACCTTCATAACATAGCGATAGAGTATTTGAGCCTTGTGTATTAGTGAGGTTTAATATGTAGAAGTTTCTTTTAGCTTATAAAACGATTCCTAGCTTCCTAGATTAAATTAAATCTATGATGATCTTTTAATAATTCAAATCTTCATTCAAAAGTCGATGATAAATCCCCAAATTCATCAATTAATTCCTAAATTAGAGTAGCAATGAAATCATTTTTTTAAAAGTTATTGATTTTTAAAGGATTGAAAAAGAAAATCAAAAGTAGAAATGTTTATTTATTATTATTAGTATTTAAAAAAGCATTACACATATATTTATACAATATTTAATTTTAACAATAAAAGTATTACAAAAAAGATGATTTAATGAATCTAACTTGCTTCGCTTTCCCACCTTAATGTTCATTTAAAATGATTCTCTTCACCATTTGTTAATTTACTTAATAAATTATTTTTTTCTTCTATGCTTAACGTTTCAAATAATTTTTCAAAACCCTGGAGAACTGCTTTCGAATTAGTCTCACTCATATCTAAAACATTTTGCGCTATGCTTTCATTTCTAACTTGTTCAATTCTTTCATTAATCGTTATTTTTGGTATTACGGTAATATCATCATCATCATCATTCGAATCAACATCACTATCATCATCCAAGGTTTTTTCAATCCATTTCACAATTTCTTCATCTGATTCTTCCCAATCAAATTCATAATTGTCATCTTCAATATTATTGTCCTTTTTATACCAATTTATTAAGTATTGTTTCATCTCGTTTCTAGTCAATTTATCATTTGCCTTAATCAAATCTCTAAATATGTACTCTTCATGTAACCTCCTTCGCACTCGCCAATAAAAGAATCTCCTAGATTCCTTCCATTCTAACGATTTTCTTATCGTTTCTTTGGATTTCATTCTTCCTGGTGTATCATGTAAATCTGCAAATTGAAGAGCTACTCGTGAATATATCGGTAACAATTCTTGTTCTTTTGCGTCCAACTGTAATTTAATTTCTCGTTTTTGTAATTCAGTTCTTGTCGGATCATTTAATGATTTCTTAAGGCTACGGTAAGTTTCATCTAACCTTTCTATTGTTGCGAGCAATTGTGGCTTTCTGAATTTAATTTCTACAATTCCTTCGGGTTCAAGTACACCAGCTCTTGATTTTGTATCGGCGTACATTTCCATCATATCTTCGTTAATGGTAGGATCTATTACAACCCAAGCACCACCACGTAGTTCTCCATTAGGAACAATATAAACAAATACAGGCTGCTTGTAATTAGTAAGTGCGTCCACGATATAAGATCCATATTTTAAAATCTCTTGAAACATATCCCTTTGACCTCCTGAAAATCCTCGCCAATTAGCAAAAATCATCAAGGGCAATTGTTCACCTTTGTTAAAGTCATTAATAGCTTGAGCAGTCTTATAAGCTGAATTAGGGTACCAAACTTGTCCGGCTTCCATCATCAACTGCTGATGAGAATTCGCATTAGCCGGATCAGCTGGAACTATGCTTTCGACGGTACGAGTTTCAACCGCTATAACACCCATTGGAATTCCACCAAGACGTGCTCGTCCAACAACAACGGTCCTCGCCCATCCACTTAATGTTTCAACAAAGGATCCTTTATCAAAAAATCCACTAACCCAACTGTTGGGATCTCTTTCAATCTCATATTTGCCCGCAATTAACCATCTTGGATCGTATGGCCCTTTGGGGGGCATATAATTAACATCCCTGTCCCAAGTATCTGAATTCATAAATATTGGTACAGGAGAATTTCGAACGGCTGGAACATAAGAAAGCCATTGCATTATCTTTGTAATGCCTTCCAAATCATTTTGTGCAGTCAGATGTGAAACACCATTCTTGAACATAATTTGTGTGCCTCCGAGTTGTAGATTCCCCGTATAAACTTCTCTTCCCAACACCTTATTCAATGCTGGTGCTCCGGTTAATATTATGGGTTGACCCTCATTTTGAATAGTACGCTGTCCCAATCTTACTAAGTAAGCTCCGATACCTTAAAAAAAAAAAATAATTAACATGGTAAATTAAAAAAAAAAAGAAAAAATTTTTTTTGACATGTCAGTGAAATACATACCGACTGAACGACAAGTAACTAACGTTATTGTGAAAATGTCCTCGTATGCACGCGATGTTATCCCAGCGATTAATCCCGAACCCTTCAAACATTCAACGCCAAGCCCATCTTTTGATCCAATAATATCGGTGATTTTATGTCGTGTCTCTCCTTCCTCAACTATTTCTTCTGCGATAACGGATTTCCTTCCATTTTGTTGCAATTGCTTATAAGTCTCTGAATCGAGATAAAGATATTTGATACCTTTGCTTGGATTTCCTTTATCGACCCATGCAACGTTAAAATGATTCATAACTTCTTCCGCCAATCCAATCCTTGCACCAGAATTTGCTGACAAGTATACTCTCGGTATTCCCAATTTCCTTGCCAATTCGGTTGCTTTGTAGAAAAATTGATCTTCTATAGGTCCAAAAGAACCAATTTGATATGTGATATCATTTGCAATCACGACAATTTTTCTACCTTTGGGATATTCGGGGGTAAAAAGCGTAAAGATCCATGCAACCATGCCAAATGAATTCGTTCCCGGAGCTCTATCCACTTCTTGTAAATTATTCATCTCGTCAAGCACAAGTTCTTTGGCTTCCAAAACATCGCTAGGACATTTAAGATTTGGACTATGATGAGATGCACGATTCCATAGTATTCTAATAGCTTGACGAAATAATTCGGGAAAATCGTAAGCGTAGGTGGTACCCATTAAATGAGCCTTATAACGCCTTGGTTGAAGCCATTCTTTCGTTGGATAAGGTGTGTTGGTTGGTTGCAAGTGCATTGAACCCTGTTGACCAATTGATTTAAGAATCCAACTTTCACGTTCCGTTTTCACCTCCTGATAAGTTTCTACTTTAACCACATACCCGGAGACATTATTAATGATAACACGTAAAGGATAACTTGTTCCTAATGTAGGGTCTTCAACTTTGAAACGAACTTCGGCTCCGGTAACACGCAACCTCCACAATCTTTTGCCGTGCCTATCAATAAATCCCTTAACGGCTTCCTCAACTTGTTTTGGTTCCAACACAAATGTTGGGATGAAATTTATGAATAAATGGTTGCAATCGGAGTTCTTATGTTCTGAACTAACGATCTCAAGGGAATCCAAAATCTCATTCAATAATCTGTCGGACTCGGAGATTAGATAATCTGCCGTACGCACGCTATTTCGCAACCGACCAGGACGAACCAAGGATCGAATGAAGAATCTACAATCTGAAGTATTTTCTTTACCAACGGCGTAATAAACGTGAATCTGTCGATTATCAGTAAAGCAAGGTGTAATATCGAAATTGGATAACCTCGTAAGCTCAAGCTGATAAGCCATGGCTGGTTCGATGTGACGAATTGTTTGGTCCTCGGTATAATCAGCTCCTTCACGGAACGTGAAATACCCAGGATATTGACCTTTTCGAAATAGGACAATAGTAATACGTCGTATCCCATGTTCACGTAATTCATAAGAATGTCGTTGTATAAGGGGTTTGAGTTGTTTTTTCAAAGCTTCATCCTCTATAGCATCATCTTCCAGCCTTAAAGCGATGTTCAAAACATTATTTATATTGTTCCTATCTGATGGATCCTGAGATTGCCATCCTTGAACGGTTTGTACTT
Source organism: Funneliformis mosseae (assembly GCA_910592005.1). Classification (NCBI taxonomy): domain Eukaryota; kingdom Fungi; phylum Glomeromycota; class Glomeromycetes; order Glomerales; family Glomeraceae; genus Funneliformis; species Funneliformis mosseae. The sequence goes on along the minus strand of CAJVPP010001075.1, from coordinate 11,601 downwards.
TTGGAAAAAGTTTCAAAATTCGCGGTATATTTCTTTCTATTTCTTCATTCAAAGTGCAGGAAATCATGGCGCCAACACGAAGCGGTTCATTCTCGGTTTTCGGAATCAAATAACTTAAATCTGATATTGAACCTGAACGTCTCATGCTAAAAAATGAAGGACTTTCGACCGAAGCAGATGGATTATCAGTCATAGCAGTATGAAGCAAGAAGTTCCAAGAGACCATAAATGGGGCCTGATCTGTGTGATATTCAACATTTATAAGTTGATAGGCACGATAAGCGCGTCGGGCGTAAACTTCTAATGCGGCAAGTCCAACCCAACTGTCTTGATGATAAAAGAAATTCGGAAGAACATCGAAAACTGCAAATCGCGTGTCAATTAATTCTTTGAGAGAATCATAACTTGGGGTTCGATAATCATAACCATCATCTCCGTAATGACTCTCTATAACTGCGGCCTTCAATATTTGTTCCATCTGAGCGTACCTTTCTTCATAAGAAGGTAAATGACAATGAATCAACAATTCACGCGCTTTCAATGCAACTTTAGTTGTGAAACGTCCTCCAAGCTCCGCCAATTTTTTCAAAATCGGTGAATAGAACCTGTCAAGGGCTTGTCCAACATTTGCGGGCCTGATCTGATCTAAAAGGTGTAAGATCAGATTATTCTTTGCCTCAACTTTGGAATGTGACAAAACAATATCAACGACCTTGTCAAGATCATTCTTGTATTTGTCACGTAAAGCATGGACAGCTTCTTCTTCACGTTTGTCCGAATTCGAGAACAAAACTTCAACGTCATGATACTTGTTTAACAAATAAGTGATATCATTCCACTTTAGGTATTTCAGACCATAAATATATCGCTCAAGAATGTCATTCACGGGAGTGATCACAGAATTAAAACTTGAAAGGTCTGAAGGATTTACAAAATCGAGAGAATAATTATCAATCATTTCTTTTAATCGTTTTGCAGGAAACTCTAATCTTTGACTTTGGGTCTCGTTAGAGACTCTCATTAAAGCCGTTTCAAGCTTGGCTGGGATCCTTCCGGAGAGCGCTGAAAGTACTGCATGAGATTCTAAATAAGGAAGATCAGGATTTTCTAAAAGTTCAATTAATTCTTTGACGCTACTCTGTAACATTGCTTGATTATCATAACCATCCAATATACATTCAAGGATATACTTGACCTCACAATATCTCTGATGAGCTTTGTCGCCGACTATAACGGGCGGATTCATTGCAGGAAGCTGTCCCTCAAAAGGTAACGCGTGACGAACTCGACTTGGGTCATCAAGGGTGAGGATACCAATAATGTCACCGGCTTCAAGTGTCGAGTTTTGTTGCTTTATAAATTGAACGATACCATCTTCTGTTGCGATAAGCGGCATATACATTTTCATCACCTAAATAATGATCAAATGTTTAATAAAATTAGATGATAATGATATGGGAGAATTTTATGATTCGATAAAAATTGTTAAAAACTCACTTCGATTTCAGCGTAAGCATCACCTCTTTTTACGTGATCACCAGAATCCACCAAAAATCTCACAAGCTTTCCAGGAGAGAGTGAACGAAGTTGTGTTGGATCATTTTCTTGTTCAAGTAAACAAGTTTTACTATCAATCATCATCCTCATTCCTTGAACTTCTTCGCGGAAATAACAAGTATGGCTCTTCCCGTCTAACAAAACTAATAACCCACCATCGGTAAGAGCACGTACAGAAACTTGGACCCTTGATCCATTCAAATATAGCGTGAAAGAATCTGGAGCTGATCTGGTAGCGGTAAATTTATAATGGACCCCTTCATAAATAAAATCGATGATGAAGACGGTGCGCAAGACATTCTTGCAAGGGATTTGTCCTTTCTCCAAGAAACTTTTATATTCCAAAATGGATTCCATGGCTGCGGTATAAGCCTTGGTAACCGCACCGCATATCACGGCCAACATTTTATCGGGTTTTTCGGCCGTTAGATTTTCATCAGATATTAACATGTCCAACCATCCCGTTGTAAAACTGTTTTCTTCGAACGCTTGGGTTTCAAGCAATTTAATTAAATATTCCACTGTGGTTCTAAAGTCCCCACGAATCGACAATTCCTTAAGCGCGACAATCATATTCTTTCGAGATTGTTGACGATTCTCACCATAAGCGAAAATATGACCAAATTGAGAATCAGCAAATTCATGAAGGCCACCGGCAGAATTAACCGAGAAATATCCCCAAACGTTAGTGCTACTACGAAAATTAAGTTCGTGCACCATACCACTACTTGGCTTAAATCCTGCGTCAGGATTTTCCGCCGTTATGCGAACGGCTATTACGTGACCTTTTGGAGCAGGTCTCCTTTGAGTTTGAAGAGACTCGGGATCCGAAAAATCAAAATCGATCTCGGAAGTTCCACTTGGCGCCAACCCATAAAGTACTCTAATATCACGAATTTGATGAAGTGGAATTCCCATAGCGATTTGTAATTGAGCAGCGGGTAAATTCACACCTGAAACCATTTCGGTCGTAGGATGTTCAACCTGTAATCTTGGATTTAATTCAAGAAAACAAAAAAAATCATTCTCATGACTGTAAAGATATTCTACGGTTCCCGCACTAACATAACCAACTAATTTAGCCAATCTAACAGCAGCCCTTTCCATCGCCTCAAATGTCTCTTGTTTTGCAATCGTAACGGGAGCCTCTTCAATGATCTTTTGATGACGTCTTTGAACAGAACAATCTCTTCCAAACAAGGAGATCGCATTACCGTATTGATCCGCTAATACTTGAACTTCGAGATGACGAGCATCTCGAGCAAGTCGCATGATGAAAATCGGTGAACCGGGAACTTCACCTTGAACTTGAGCAAATGCTTGCTTAAAATTATCTGGATTTTCCACCTTTCTAATTCCTTTCCCCCCTCCACCTTCTGAAGCTTTGATCATAATAGGAAATCCAATGATGTTTGCTTCATTTAACGCATCATCCACATCCTTGACGCACGCCTTCTCGTACACATTTTCGGAAACAATAACATGACCATGTTCATCAAATTCAGTTTGGGTGACGCCATTACCACTCCAATCCATCGTGGGTACATTTGCAGATTGGGCAACGATCGTAGATGATATTTTATCACCTAACGAACGCATCGCTGAACCAGGAGGACCGATGAAAACGATCTTATTTTTACTCCGCGCTAATGATTCAGGCAATTTAGGGTTCTCGGATGCATGTCCCCTAACGACGAGAAAGATAAAATCATATTTCAATTAATTTAAAAAGAAATCAAACATAACACGTGGGGGTTTATAAGAATGCTTACCAACCAGCCCAAACAGCATGAACACCCGTACGCTCGGCGATATCAACGATTAATGAAACATTAGCATAATTATTATTATTGGAACCACCAGGTACTTCGATATATTGATCAGCCATACGAATATATTCAGCATTAATCTTTAAATCTTCGGGAGTAGCCATCACAGTAAACTGTATGGCCCTTTCATCACCAAATGTTTCATAAGCCCATTTTCTAATAGATCTAATCTCTTTGACAGCCGCTATACCATTATTCGCTATTAAAATTTTTGTGATTACAGTGTGACCATTATTTTTTTCTACAAATTCTCTCACGAGACTTCTTGGAGCATTTTTTAAATCATTCCCTCCTGAAAATAACATCGTAACATAAAAATAAAAATAAAATAAGATAAAATGAGTGAAAATAAATGATGGAGAAGAAAAGAAAAATTAAAAAGATGATGGGTCAGTTACGTAGTAAGTAACCGAAAAATCGATTCGAATAACTCTTGATGAACATTTGTTTAATTCAAATTATAAAACAATTTAGATCATAATCGCAATTCGAATTTAAAGAATCGATGCAATCCAAGATAAAATAACTTACCAATAAATTGTGTAATATCTTGATTCATGATATAAAATGTAAACGAAGTTGGAAAAGAAAAAAAAATTTTTAATTTTTTTTTTTTTTTTTAACAATGTAAAAAAAAAGTGATTTTCTTTATGTCGTTTTATAACTTTTTATTAAATTAAATCGATCGATTTGTGTAAAAAAGGGTATTATCATTATCATTAGTATCTAAGTAAAATGGTGTTATAAAAAGGGTAAGTTATCTTCGACTTATTTATTGAATTTAGGCACATGTTAAGATCCAAAATCATTTTAAGAAAAAAAAAAAGGAAAAAAAAATATTTTTAAATACATTTGAAAAAACTTGAAGTAGTTTTAAATTTTGAATTTCCAATTATAGGTGATACACCCCAAAATTTGGCAGTTATTTTTTTTTTTTTTTGTTGTTGATATTTGTAAATCTCTTGTATATAAAATTAAATCATACATTTCATGTGGAAAACATGAAATGCAATTGAATTGAAACGAAATGTCGCACAAATTTATCGATAACTATGTGATGGATTACATAATGGTTGTCTGCATGTGAAATGAAAAAAATAGTGTCCTGCCCAAGTTAGATTATTCATCATCAACTTGCTTTCATTATTCCGCATTTACCCCAAGTCCCCAAAAAATGCCAAGCCACCGTTAAAAAATGAATTTGAAACTTCTTATTCTATTCTATGTCGATCAAGTTGACAAATTTGAAACTTCAAATGAACTAAAAAAAGTTCAACCTATTGATAAAGAATTTACTAGAACGCTGCAAAATGTCCACGTTTGTTACACGAGCGCGAATATCATTGACTTATTGTGGCATTGTCTGGGGAAAACGTGAATGATTTGTCATTCCAATACTTACCTTTGAAAGTGTAGGCGTTAAATTGACAACAAACAATAAATAGCTGATCCAATTTTCTTTTCAAGAAAAATTCCCATCTCGTAGGCTGTGCAAGGGTCCTTCAGCTGCGCCACTCGTTCGGGCCTTCCGATGAACTGTCTCATCTGTGTTTGCTAGCATTTGTCACACCTTCTACAAAAATCTTTGCGCGCAAATCAAATTCTTAAAAATAATAATAATAATCGATATCTCATTTGACGAAAATGTATACAGAAATATCGATCTTCTTTCTATGAAAATGGATCGAATTTTGCGTCATATAGCTAAAAAAAAATCATTCGAAAATGTTATATAAATTCGGAAATGGCATGCCCTAATGAATTGATTTGATTGAATCCCCTGCAAATGATGGTACGTAAATATAAAGTTTGATTTCATTATGTTTTGCTGTTGAACTTTTTAAAGCTACGAAGAATTAACTCGCAAATGGAAAAGTCTAATCTTGATTGCGAGATATAAATAAGATATCAATTCTGGGATTTACCGATTATATGTAAAAGCTTTAATTTAAGTTTCTTTTTCTCCCTAATATATATTTAACTTTTTACATACGGAAAATACAATAAAAATTATAAATAGATAAATGTTATAAATGTTATAAAGTATTCCAAACCAAAAAAAAATAAGTATTTGGTGAGAACTTTATTACAATTTAAAATGAAAAAAAAGTCCCTAATCCAGTTAAAGCGAACCATTTTACCATTTTAAATAAATTGGATATTCAAGAATTTAATTAATGTAATTTAGAAGATATACAAGGAGCAATTTTAAGGGGTTATAAATAATTAGGATGATGGAAAGTTGAAAATCAAATGTGAAAAACTATTGGTTAAATAAGAGAGCAGCAGATAAGACATTAAGATAAGCATTAAAAATTTATAAAATGCGACTTATTTAATTCGTTTATCATCATTTAATCAGTTCTTTGTAATTTTTTTTTTTTTTTTTTTTTTTTTTTTTTTTTTTTATCATCAACCACGAAGGATATAAAATATTAAACAGTTTAGCGCTTAAGCTGAGTATTTTCTGTCAATAACTTACCGGATACCGTGTCCGCAAATATCTTTTACCCACACCGAAGCATTGAGCTACTATATATTCTGTTATAAATGCTAGGATAAAGGTACGTTAACTACTAATATTTAGTGAGTTTCGTCCAAAATCAGTTTTTCGAACGATCCGGAATATTAATTTTTGTATAAATACTTTTTTTTTTTAAAAAAAAAAAAAAAAAAAAAAAAAAAAAACCTTATAATAGCATTTTGATTTTTCAAGTCGAATTCTTTTATAATTGATTCGTCAATTTTTAATTTTTTGATAAAAGAAGCGATATCTTAATTCTTGAAGATTTTTTTTTTTATTTTATACTTATCTATTAAATTTCTTTAAACCAAAAAATAATTTACATTTATTTTGATTATGTTAGGGGGTTGGAAATGTACTGATTTACAATTGCTTAGATACATAGATTATTGAGAGGGTATATTACTTAAACCATCAATTAAATCATGAATTTGATCAATGCAAGGTAACAATTTATTACCCTTGATCATAATTCTTTGAATAAATCTAGAATCATTATCAATAACATCTTCTTCAATGTTAAACCAATTATTTACAATAAATCTTTCCCTAAATTTTTTGATTAGATTAAAATTAAAAAACTTGTAAGCTAGATGAAAAATTATACAAATTCTATAACATTCTTGTTGTTTAAATATTTCTTCCTTATCCTGTTTAGCTTTTAATGCTGTGATGAAATGATACTCAAATGATTCCAATTGATAATTATATGTGATGGTATCATTAGTATTTTCGGATGATGAACTTGCATTAGCTAAAATTTCTTCTATTTCCGCATCACTTGGACCTTTGAGAATCCGGTAATAAAACTAAAATGAAAAAAAATTACATATATTATTCATCTTTCTGACTTTCATTTTAAACGAATTTTTACTTTTTTTAATTTTCATTTTTAATTTTTTTTTTTTTTTTTAAAAAAACATCGATTTACCTTAATTCTCGTTAACATATACGTTAATTTTTCTAACACTATTACGATAATAAGTTCATACCAAACTTTACAAACTTCACGATACTTGAAGAGTTCCGCAAAACTGTTAAAAACAAGAATTCACGATAATTTAACACATGAAATTTTAATAAAAAAAAAAAAAAAAAAAAAAAAAAAAAAAAAGATAAAATCATTCATACATTACCCAAAATTAACAATAAAATGTTTAAAGACTTCGAGCCACAATTCTCTTGGAAGTTCTTTTACCATAATTAAGAAATTTCTAGGAAAAAAAGCAAAGAATAAACCGGAATAAACGCTGTTTGCAAAAATTATATTCGATGTTTTATGGCGTAATTTATGTATGATCACATGTTGAGTAAATAGATACGCGCATTTATTACAATGGAATCATATTGTGACGATTTATTTATTGGTTATAACTAGTTCTGGATAGATCATCGCTTCCTTTTTAATGAAGTCAAATCCTATTGTTTAGTCTTATCAAGCAAATCAGTTCACAAAACCATGTCAATAAATGAGAGCTCCCACGAATTGATTCCAAAGATCACACGTCTTGTGAACGAGTAAATGAATAAACTCAAGAAAATGGTCTTAACATACGGAACGTTTACCATAAAACAGGTTTTTATTTTTTCCACATTATGTAATAACAATCAAGTTATATTTTAAATAGCAAATCTTTTTCCTTCAGTGAATTCTTTATGAAGATTAGTATGTGACTTTTTCATATGGTCGAATTTTCAAAAACGAGTGTTATTTAAATAACAAAAAATATTTTAAGAGTTTATTCTAAGCAGTGTAATCAGGATCAGAAACATCATATGCAATATCATAAAATTAGTTAAAGTTTTCTTGTCAATAATTAGTGTACGTTTTACTTGTTAAAAGGTCTTTTAACGAGTTATTTGTACAAGAATCAATCGCATCATCACTAAATTGGGCACGCACGAAACATTCGCGTTTGTGCAGCCCAAGGTGATTATATCATATACGTGTATTGTTACACCATTTTTATATCGATAAGCAAACATTTTTTTTTCGTCCGTTTAACACAGCTTTGATTATTCAACACAATTTCTTCAGTTGCTATGATTTACTGTGGTTCTTACACATATCGTGTCACAAAACTAAAACTTTGCTTGAAAATATTGTTCAAAATTATATGTAATTTTTATAAATTTTTATTTGTTTATAATTCTATTTTATTTAATCATTAATTAAACGATTGCCGCAATTATATTATTGTATTGTAGTTGCATCATATGTTTTGTCAATTTATTTTATTAAGTGTTGAGTCGTTCGTTTGGTTTGTTGTTTAGAAAACGATAATCATACCCCAAATCCGACACACATATTCATCGAACAAAAAGTCAGTTTCCTGGTACACAACATACATCCAGTAACGGGTTCGGAATTATGATCTACGAAAGAACGTTATTGACGTCAGATCACAAAATGAATTTTACAATATTTGCTGTTGGCACAATTTTCGTAATAAATCCATAGGATCGTTGAAATAGCACCACACACATCAAATGGGTCACATTCGTTGGAAATTTGGGATTTTTGGCATATAAAGTAAAATTGATTTTTCTGGCAGTTTCCCCCAAGGTCCCATATGTCTAAAAAGTAGTTATTGCAAAATAAGTTCAACAAGAGATTATCATAATGAATGCGACAAACTATTAATTCAGGACATTATAAATTCATCTTATGTTCTCCTGCGAACTTATATATGCTTACCATCTTTTATCCAACTTGCAATTATTGTTATGTTAGACCGAAATTAGAATGGTTAGCTTTATCACATTTGGACATAATAATCGGAATCAAAAGTTTCGATTGATGGCATACCCTCACTTAATTTAAGTTTCGACACTTTTTCTTCTCGTTTATCACCTCATTTAGATTCAAAAAAAAAGAAGGGATGATGACGCAGTAAATTATGAGGATCGCTAAAAAGTAAAAATCTACGATTGTGAAACTCAGCGTAATAATATTTATTTATTTCATAAAACAAAACAAAATATAATACCATATTTTGAAATGTGTTCAAGACTCGATAAATAAAAAAAAAAACTTCTATTTGATTATTTATTACATTCATTACATTTATTTAATTGTACACTACTTATTAATCATATAACTTATCAATTTCCTTAACTTATTATCGTTGTTGCATAATTCAATTTTTCTGGTCCTCCCTAGTGAAGGTTTGGATTATTATATATTTCATAATTATCTACAAAATGATAATAAAAATTATGAATTGCATATCATTATAAATAATATAAAATTATATACAAGTATTCTAATTTATAAGAGTAATAATAAATCATTACCTTAAAAAAATAGTTCTTTTCGACATATTCACTTTCTAAAATCATCAACTAAAAGAAAATTAATTAATAAATCTGAATCCGTTTTATTTTATAATTTGATAATACTTACTATTTTCAGGAATATTAAAACTATAAGCCTTGCTATGAAATGCTTTCAGCATACAAACACACATTTAAGAAAAAAAATTATTATTCACATACTTTAAATTTAAATATGAAAGCAAAAAATATTTTAGTTAATATTTTAATTATTACCTTCTTGTTCTTCTATGTTATTTATTGAATAAAGATATTAATTTTATTATATCAAAATAAATTTAACTATTAACTTGACTGAATTTTATAATCATACCTTCTAACATATTTTTAACTTCTATTACATTTATTTGTTCAGATAAATGATGAACTTTACTTGTAAAAATTTGGTTATTTGTACAAGTAAAACATTGAACTAAGGAACTAACATTTTTTTCTCTTTGAAACAGCCTAGTAATTTTTTTATATATTTCAGTAACTTTTCTATAAAGAGTAGATCTTTTTAATGGGATCTGCAATTTATTTTGATCATCCGAGTGAAGATTTGAATTATTATATATTTCTTCATCAACGTCATCTAGAAGAACAATAAAAAAAAATTAGATATCGTATATTTCTTGATATAGGAAAATTTTACAACTTACTTATAGATAATATGCTACTTGTATAAATGGTTTCATAACTATGTAAATTATTATTATTATTCAACTTTGACTCATCTGTTCTAGATGGTAAGTTTTTATATGAATTTTTTTTCTTATTTAATTCATTAAAATAAGATTTATTAATTGTTCGTATTTCATTAAAAAGAGTATTAATATCAGGTCTTTTTGATGGATCGGCATTCCAACATGCTTCCATTAGTTTTTTATATTCAAAAGGAGTTCCTTTTATTGTTTCAGGTCTCGTTCCTTTGAAAATCTCCATCATAAGTTCATTTTCATGTTCATAATTAATGAAAGGTGGCTGTCCAGATGAAATTTCCCACATAAGCATACCAACACTATAAATATCCGATGCTTTAGTATATTCGTTTCCAGCAAAAACTTCTGGTGATATGTAACGAAGATTTCCATATACACCATTTAATTGCTTATCAGCAGGACCACAAAATCCAAGATCACTTATACACCAATCATCATTTATTGTAGAATGTAATATGTTCTTAGAATGCAAATCTCTATGAATCGCATTTTCATTATGAATTCGAAAGAGTGCTTTAATTATATTAAACGTAATTTGAACTCTATCCTTCCATGTAATTTGATCATGTCTTGTTTTAAATATGTTCTTAAATCCATATCCATTTTAATCATTACAAGCATGTAACCTATATTATTTGGATCTTGAGTTAAACCAAAACATCTAACTATTTCATCCCATTTATTGCTTATTTCCGCATGTGATTTTGCCTATGAACGAATTCAAAATATTATTAATTATGTTTAGAAAAAATTTTTAATTTTCACATGATCAGATCAGTAACGTGACGTTAATAGGAAAAACGCGCCATTTTTTTTTACGTTTTAAAAAAAAAAAAATTTACCTCGTCAAACCAACTTCTATTAGCACTTACAACATTATCTAGTCTCTTAAGTACTACCTTACACGTCGTATCTAATCTTTTTAATTCTAATTTTTTAGAATCCCATTCTTCATAATATCCATTAATCCAATCTGCTGTGTAAATTTCAGAAATTCCACCTTTAGTTAGATATTCAATATTCTGCAAATTTTTAAATGGTATCCACTCAATTATCTTGTTGGGTCGAATTGAATCCAATTGACACTTTTGTATTAAGCGATCGATGTCATTATTTCCAGATGTCCAGTCTGAAAATTTTTTTTTTAAATAACTTCGAATACAATGTTCACAATATAATGTTGCATAACATCCTTTATGACAATTTTCACAAGTTCTTGCTCTGTCTCGTTTATAAAGTACTTTGTCACGGTTATAATATTCAGTTATTATTTTTATTGCTTCTGATTTTTCGGCTTTTGTAAGTGATTTATTAGAAAGAATAGCCATCTTTCTAGATTTATACCGCCTGTCTGGATTATTATGATCTATTAACGCAAGTGTTTTAGCAATCACTGCTTGAACTAATTCTTTTCTAATCAAAGACATAATTTATTTAAAGGTCAACAATCATTAATTTTTATGAGTCTTTTTATTTAGGAATTATGTCACACCAAAAAATGCTGTATTTACGGAATTTTGACAGATTACACCGAAGACATAATTTTGTTCAAATTAGGATAAGAACTTAACATACTAAAAAATACGGAATTTTAACAGATTACACCGAAGACATAATTTGTTCAAAATAGGATAAGAACTTAACATACTAAAAA
>CAJVPP010001074.1:0-23051 GCA_910592005.1 Funneliformis mosseae | reverse complement strand
CTAGTGTGAGCGTTGAAGCATACGGATAATATGTCACACATTACAGCAATCATTTTAAGTTTTAATAGAATTTCTATCTATGAATTATGGTAAAGAAAACCCGGATAACGAATAAACGGATTAACCCTAATTTCTAATCCTTAAATCCGAAGCAGCGTAACATTATAGCATTTATTTGACATCCTGTGTAACAAATATGTTTTGGTGTACATATATTAACCACGTCTCGACTTCAATCAGAAGCTAAGTCTAGAATTACTATTCTATTTTTGCTCAATTTTCAGAGATATTAATGAATGAAATTTTACTGAGCCATATGCATGAGAAAGATCATTTCCATTCTGCTTTATGAAGATAGCTTTAAAAACCATTAATTTTATTTAATTTTGATCAATTAGAGGGCGAAATTACTCTAATTATTCTGAAAATTCTTACATCACACCAAAATAATTGTCCAAATCTGTCCAAAAACTATCCAAAATGGTCCATAGTCTAATACTATTTCACATTCAAAATTATAGCTTCCCGCTAATGACGCTTCAAATTTTCGTTACGATAATCTAAAAATTTTATCTGACTAACACAAAGTTTACTATAATAATTTTGTCTTAAAAATAAAATATAAATTTGGAATTTTTTTACGGATATCAATTTCGAAAATCGGCCTCTATATTCACCATGTTTGCTATCATAATGAAAACAGGACTTATAAAGACGGACTCTTCATCAATGAAACACATAAATGGAACTTATTTATGGAACTATTCATCAATGATGGAACCCATCTATAGAACTCATCAATGAACATGTAAATGAAACAAATAGCAATCTTCAATAGATTTTGTACTAAAAAAAAATTTTTTAAATAAATATGTTTTTTATTCGTGATTTTTCCTTTTTTTTGACGTCAATAATTTTTACTTCATATTATAATATTTTTGATAATAATGCATACATTCGTACGCATACTCAAGAAATTAACACATTAGCAATATAAATATGATTGAATCCTCGTTCGTAGACAGACCATACTAAATATCAAACTATATTAGGAACGTATCTAGAAGGAACTTATCGAAGTCAAAAAGCCCTAATTTCTATTATCAAGAAAAACAATATCTTACGAATTAATTTCGCTTAATGGCAAAGTAATACTGATTTGGCACGAAAGAACATAATTTTTTTTGAACTAATAATTGTTTTTATTTGCTGATTTCTTATAAAATTAAACAAAAGTTGTTTGATAAACTTTCCTTTCTATTTACTGTATACAATGTTATATCGATATTTTTATATTTTGTATACTTTGATATGGAAACCCGAGCAATTGGGATTTATGATTGATTATCTAACCTGTTGAAAATTTGTTAGTAAAGATTACTTAAATTTTAATTGTCTTTCTCTTTCATAATAATAACAGATTTCATGATGTAAAAATAAAAACATGTTGAAGGAAGCTAATGTTTTAAAAATTATCTTGCATAATTCGTCTAAATTTATAGAAATTTTTAATTTTTCCGCAAGGAACCTCAACTGTAATTTTAAATTAATTATTTACGTTTTTTTGTTTTTTTGTTAATATGAATGGATAGTGCAAAATAAAATCATATGTTCACATGACTCGACGGGTTGTTTTAATTCGGCCCGGGGATGATTGTAATATATTGTACATGATCAAAAAATAATTGTCAAACAAATTTACTAATCTTTGTACTAACCCGAGTACAAGTTTGCAAAGTTACATAAAAGTTTATGATAACTTGTGTAATAAATTGAAAAACAATGATGGAATTAATCAATGTGGAGATACGGAGAACAAATATAGCAAAAGTAAAAATCATTAGGTTTGTTGCAAATTCATTATAAAAAGGGAAAATCTTTTGTAGAGATTATAATAATGTAACTACAATTAATAAAGGTAAAGTATATTCGTCTTTAATGGAATTATGTTCGTTTAAATTGAATAATAAATATATTACCAAGATTACTAACATAGGATTAACAACGAAATCTCTACAACTAACGACTAGGAACCAATGAGTTATCACAAAACCATGCCCGAATAAATGAAATTAATATTAATTGTAAATTATCGAAATTGTACAAACTTTATTTGATATTATTACTTTTCTTGTTTTATTAAAGTTACCTAATTCCTTTAACTGGTAATACCCGTTTATAATACATCACGTGATTTATGATGCTGTTAAAAAAGAATTTTTTAATATAAAAATTGTCGCAAAATATTTCTCTCCTAATTTTTTTTAATACATGTATATTCGGTGAGAAAATGTAGGTGGCGTATTGGACATCAGGACTTTTGTATATAAATTAATTATTTAAAAGTATCCGAAAAGCCATTCTTTTAAATCTTCAAGAAAATTTTTAATTAATATAAAAAAAAAATCCATGGATTTTTTTTTTTTGAAAAACCCGATTAACCTTTTTTCAAAAGGCAACATAACAACCTTTTTTTAATTGCATAAGCACAATCCCGATGAATATTTTTTTTGTAATTTTTAGATTTTTTTTTTAAAAAAAAAATTCCGGTTAATTTTTTTTTCAAAAGAAATCCTTTTTTTCAAAAGTTAACCCAACAACCTTTTTTTTCAAAAAGCAATCTGATTAACCTTTTCAAAAGGTAACCGAACAATCTTTTTTTTTTAATGCGTAACGATAAGCACAAACCAATGGATTTTTTTATTTAAAATATTTAATAGATTTTTTTTTTAAGAAAAATCCGGTTAATTTATTTTTTTTTAAAAAAAGAAAATCTGGTTTTAAAAAAAATTATTTTAGACAAAGAAATTCTTCGGTTATATTAAAATTTATTAAAATTACTATGACCCAAATCATAATAATCACATCTCAATAATCGTGCTTTAAAATTCAGAAAATTTTTAAAATGAGAAATCCAAATTTTTGGATCAATAAGTCTTGTTCTTTAAAATTTGAAATACTTCATAATCTTCTATTGAGAAATTCTCGTCCGTATCTCTTATCGCCTTTTCATATTCGCTCAAGTAACAATGATTAAAATTATAATTTTCCTCATCATACATTTCATTTTCTAAACAAAGGTCACTAAAAAATGTGGGACCACAAAGAGAGTTATAATATAAGGCCCTATCCGCATTCTTTACATGACTTAAGATTGGATCTTTGAAATTATCCTCATTCTTAAAAGAAAATATAAAACTATCCTTGGTTTTACCATATTCACGAACATGAGAAGGAGTTTTCCATATTACAGGATTATATCCTCCAAGAATTTCACCAGATCCCTTCACTTTAATGAATGTAACTGTACAAAGTATATCATCACATAATTCATGAAACTTCTTTGGAGTAAATCCATCTCGGCTTCCCCTTAATAACAATATAAATTCATATGGTAAATATAATTCCCTCGTATAAGCAAATCGGCTTTTCATATCTATCTTGTCAATCCATCTTGAAATCATGGAAACAATATTTAAATTAACAATAGTTGTGTCAATAATTCCATCAACCTTTCGACATCTAGGAAGAAAAATGTCATCACTTGGCTCACTATCGGGATCAAAATACGAATTTAATAATTCTTCATAAAGTTGATAATTCAAAAGTCTTTTATATGGACGGACTTTTTTAATGAGTTCATCAGAAGTTAAACTGAAAAATCTAACAAAAGGTAAAAATTGTTGCAATGTATTTTCCATTATTTTGAAATCATTGTCTGACCAAGTTTTAGGATCTGAAATGAGTGTGGGATTTTTTTCAAGACCCCATTTTAATAAGCGTTCCCAAATCTCAACCTCTTTCATTTGTAAATCATTTCTTTTGATAATTGAAATTAAGGCCTTTTCAGAAAGAGAGGTAAAGTCAAGTGACCCCAATGTTTTTTCGGGTGATGTTGCCATAAGTTCTATACAAAATTGTTGAAGTTCATATAAAGAATTAGATTGAAGACTTTTTGAATAAGCTCGTTCAAAATGTTGTTCTATCCATTCGGATTTGTTTTTGATTAAATATATTTGTAAATGTTCAACAAGTTCTTGAAGAAGAAGCTCATTAGCCGCAATCAAAACATCAAAAATTTCCGAGGTTTCATACTCATCTAATGAAATGATTCCGCCATAAATATATCTATATTATAAATATCTAAAAAAATTTAGAATATAAAAAATCAATAAACTTGGTATTTATTCATAACTTACTTCAAAATAATTTGAAAGGTTTCCGATAAAATATTTGGCAACTTGATGTGAGTTAAGGTGCTGTCATTATTCTTTCTATTTGTAGCCAAAGTTCGTCGAAAAAATGGTGAACGGTAACACAATATAATCATATGTGCACGAAATATTTTGACGCTTGGGTCTTCCCCTGTTTCGATTGTAATATCATAATATTCATCGTCATCTAATATTTCAATATAATCTTGACTTAATTTTGAAAAAAATTGTGCCGACATTTTTATTCAATAAATTTTGAAAGAAAGTCTTTTGGAAGGAAAAATTTTGTAAATCCCACCTCCTCCTATATATAGATAAAAATATCATTATTCTTTGAACCAATCAGAATTTATTAACACATGCTTAATTTGGACAAGTCGCAGAATTAATTTTAATCAGGTTAAATATTAATTCCCGTCCAGGGACACGATAATTTCGCTATTGTTTTTCGATATTTGCAGTTAGTAGATCATTTTGACAGGTAATTAGGAAGCCAGGCAGGATGACAAAATGACGAAGTTTATAAGCTGATACAACTTTTATACATATCGATGATCGTTTTGGCCTTTTTTCATACCATTTAAGTTTATAAGAAGTGGCGTTAAATCCTAAAACTTTGTTTATTTGTAAGATTTACTTGATAGGATTTGTATTCCTCAAATAATTTGCACTTTAAACATAACATAATCGATTGCAATTTTAGGTGAAAGTAAAATCACATCACGAATTCATATGATTTACTATATCTCATGACTTGATTTTACTGGAAACGTTCACATAATTACAAATAATAAACTCCAATAAAAGGTGTTTTGCTTTCATCTTGCCTTGATATTAAAGACAAGGTCGTTTAAAGCCGAATGTTTTGTGATTGTACATTTTTGGATAAATGTTTTGCTCTTCTAGGTCAAATTGTGGTCAAAAGACATCCAACCTCTCGTAATTTTTTTTAATTACGCAATTGCAAAAATTTTTGACGATCAAAGATTTTTTTTTGCGCAACTGTCACATTTTATGCTTAAACCATTAATACTTAGCAAAATAACCATTTTTTTATCTGTAAGCAGTTGTGCGTTTTGGCAACGAACTCCTCCGGGGCGACGTAAATCTTTTGCCGATATTACATAACATGTGATTAACGATTCGATTAAAAGTCATCAGCTAATAAAAAAACATAGTGCGTCGGCCCGCTTCTACATAAGAATTGAAATTACATATATAAGCTTTATAATGAACCAAATTTAAAGTTTGTAATAAAATTAGAAAGAAATCTCTGCGTAAAACCAATTAAAATTTTGGTCAAAATTTTTTATTGTTTCCAGTCATGTGCATAAAATTAGAACCAAAGTTACATAGTATAATAGTCGGTTTAAAATAGGCCAATTTGAAGTTTTATTATATAACTAGAGTATGGCATATAACTAAAATCATACCAAAATTATCCGAAAAGCTTTTGATTATTTTTAACAAAAAAATTATTAATAATAATAAATTAATCAATCAATCACTATCGGATAAATTATTTAAATATATTCTTTTGGATTGTTCCTTTATTTCGTTGCTAGTTTCTATAAAATTATTTTTAATTTGTATCAATAAATTAATTAATAAAATTAATTTTTACTAATTTCTAAATCATCTTGGTCTTGTTCGGATATGATATCTTTTAATTCGAAAATATAAGAAATGATAAAATTTTTAATATTAAATATATACTTACTATTCATATTTAAATTATTACTTACTAAATCCGATACTATCAATTTACATACTTTGATAATCTTTAAAGGAAAGAAGATATTAATTAAATGTATTTTTTTGGAATATTAAATTTCTTAAATAATCACCTTCTTGTTCATCTGTTAATAAAAGATTTATAATAAAGATTATAATTTAGCTAATAAGAATTAAATGTCTTACCTTGAGTAAAGTTTCAAACACATGAATTTTACTAAAAGCACTTGCTAATGAACTAAGACCCGGACCCGTATTATTTATTTGTAAATATGTATTATTAGTGATATTAATTAATTGTTGTCCATTTTTAAACTGAAGTAACATTTCAGTAATTTGTTTGGAAACAGTAGAAATGTCGGGTCTTTTTAATGGATCAGCATCCCAACATTTTTGCATTAGCTCTTGATATACTTTTGGAGTTTTCTGTATAAGTTTTGGTCTCATTCGGCTTAATATTCTCAATACAAGATAATAATCATGATCACAATAAGAATAAGGTGGTTGTCGGATGAAATTTCCCACATAAGTATACCAATACTATAAATATCCGATGCGTAAGTATATTTTCTATTAACTAAAACTTCAGGTGTTATATAGGGAAGATTTCCATAAATACTATCTAAAGGTTTATTAACAGGACCACAAAATCCGAGATCACTAATACCAATTAAATGTTTTTGATGAATATAATATATTTCCGGAATGCAAATCTCTATGGACCGCTTTTTCTTGATGAATTCTAATGAGTGCATTGATAGTATGAAAAATTTTTCCGTGTAAGATTATCATGATTTTGTTGCAAATATTTTCCTAAATCCATATCCATTTGAATCATTACAAGCATATAATCCTTATTTACTGTGTTTTGTGATAGACCAAAACATCTTACTATATTAAACCACTTATTGCTTATACGTAAATGCGATTTGGCCTATAAAGAAAAATTTTATTAAATATGATTTACTTCTTGATAAATAATGAAAATTATATCTTCATACCTCATCAAACCACCTTCTATTAGCACTTTTAATATTTTTAATGTTTTAAGTATTACTTTATACGCACCAAATCTTACTAATTTAATTTGATTAGCATTCCATTTATAATAAGGGCCTTCATTCCAATCTGCTGTGTAAATTTCAGAGCATCCACCTTTAGTTAAATAAACATTTTCTAGCTTTTCGTATGGGATCCACTCAATTATCATGTTTGGAGCGAGGGATTCTATTTGACATTCCCGTATTAAATGATCAATATCATCATTTTCAGATATCCAAGTTGAAAATTTTGCCTTTAAATAATTTCGAATACAATGCTCACAATATGCAGTGGCTAAACATTCCACTTGACAATTTTCACAGGTTCTTTTTGTTCCTTGATTATAAACAATTTTATGATAATCCAAACATCCATTTAATATTTTTATAGCAAGATTTTTTTCATTTGGTGCAGAAATATTTTGTTCAATATGTTGTATACTCAAATGGTGTCGCTTTTCTAGATCATTACTATCAATTAATGAATCTGCTTCACTAATTGCATCGTAAATTGATTTATTTGCATCCGACTCGTATTTACTCATCATAATTCTTAAGATAAAAAGGTTCTGGAATCTAAATTCTTCAATTCTGTTAATATAATTATTCAACAGATTATTTGTGACAATTATGCCGATTGTATGCATTTTGCACGCATATGTTTCATTTTTATAATTAATTGTTTACTGCGCCATAAATTTTCTAAAAATAATAAATTGCTATATACGGCGTAATCTGTCACACATTACAGACGGATAACGAAACCCGAGGCCGTGTAACATTATGGAACTTGTTGCCACTCAGATGTAACAAGTATGGTGAGAACCTACTAGGTATATTAACTACGCCTTGACTACAAAACAAGCAGTCTCTCAAGTTTAGAAACTAAGCCTAGAATTACTAAATCTGTTTTTCAGAGATAGTAATGAATGAAATTTACTGAGCCATACGCATGAAAAGAATCATTTCCATTCTGTGTTATGAAGATAGCTTTTTATAAAGTTCACGATTGTTTCTTTCGATATATTTATAAATTATTTGTGGGACGGTGTCCCCTAAAAAAGCGCAAATTTTTTTTTTTTAAGAATCATTAATTTTATTCAATAAGGGCGAAAATACTCCAAATATTCTGAAACTAACAGCTGAGGTTAGTATTTACTATTCCTTGCGGAATAATTAAAAATGTCTATAACTTTGGATGAATTTATGCAAGAAATTTATTAAAAACATTAGCTTCCTTCAATAAGATTTATTTTTTACATCATGAAATCTGTTATTATTATGAAAGAGGAAGACAATTAAAATTTACATAATCTTTACTAACAGATTTTCAACAGGTTAGATTTCAATCATAAAATCAAAATTGCTTGCGTTCCCATATCAAAGTATAAATGTCATATTGTTAAAGAAAAAAAAGTAAATTTATTCAAAATGGAACAATCAATAAGAAATATAATAATAATTAAATATCGATATACAGCATATAGAAAAATAGAAAGAAATGTCTATAAGATAACTTTTTTTTAATAAGAAATCAGCAAATAAAAACAATTATTAGTTCAAAAAGATGTTCTTTCGTGCCAAACCAGTATTTCTTTGCCATTAAGCGAAATTAATTTGGTATTCCTCTTATTTCTCTTTGGGTTTCACTATCATACATGGTTCAATGGATGCTGTTTAAAATCCTGAAAAATAATCACACCCTAAATCAACATAATCTTAAGTGATATATAAATTACTTCTCCGCAAATTTCGTTACTGCGCCCTCTTAATTTGTTTTAATTTTTCAACCATTAATGCAAGTAGATTCAGGAAACGTTTCGAGGATAATAGATTTCGAGATTTTGACGTAGATATGTTCCTGCCGGATCTCGAGCTTAGGAATTCTGACTTCGATGTGTACCTTCTGAGTTTCGAGTCTGACTTCGATGTGTACCTTCGGCTTGGGAATTCTGAATTCGATTTGTTCCTACTGAATTCCGAGTTTTGGGAATTCGTATCAGATCCGGTGCCAATATCATTATTATGGTTTGATATTTTGTATGGTCTGTCTACGAACGAGAATTCAATCATATTCATATTTATATTGACTAATATATTAGTTTCTTGATTATGCGTAAGAATGTTTTCATTATTATCAGACATACTGTATTATAAGAATTTTTGACATCAAAAAAAAAAATGATGTAAAATATTACGAATGAAAAACTGATTTATTGATATTTATGTTAAAATTTTTCTTATTACAAAATCTATTGAAGATCGCTTCCATTTACATATTCCATCTACGTGTTCCATCGATGTGTTACATTGATGATGAGTTTCATTGATAAGTTCCGTTGATGAGTTCCAATAAGTTCCATTAATGTGTTTCATTGATGAAGAGTAGAGTCCGTCTTTATAAGTCCTGCTTTCATTATCGTAGAGAATACAGCGAGAATACGAAAATTAAATTAGTGTGGCTAATTTTCAAAGTTGATATCCGTAAAAATTCCAACTTCATATTATTTTTAAAGCAAAAATTATTATATTAAACTTTGTATTAGACAGGGCAAATAGAATTGAATTTTTAGTTTCTCGTAACAAAATTTTAAGTGTCGGTCGGGAAGCTATTTGTTAAATGTGATACAGAGGGCTACGGAACATTTTGGACGATTTTAGATAGGTTTTGGACAGTTGTCCTACAATATTAAAAATTTAAAAATATGTCTACAGTATATCTTCCTATTACCAGCCTTTATCCACGTGACTTCAAATAATATGCCATGCCGGCCAAAAATCATGTGGAGTCGGTCTCGTGATTTTTTTATGTGCGCGTGATTTGATTTATAGGTGACGACCGCGCCCAAAAAATGGTGGCCGGACTTTTTGATCTTCAAAATGAATAAATCAATTTACGTTACAATTAGTGAAGCAGATTATTAATTGATAGCCGAGAAGATCTAGAAAAGCGAAATCAATTTAGAATACAATATATTGAAAAATCAACTCTTACACAAAATGAAAAAAATCTTGCTATAAAAATATTAAATCGACTATTGGATTATCATAAAATTGTTTATAATCAAGGAACAAAAAGAACCTGTGAAAATTTTCAAGTGGAATGTTTAGCCACTTCATATTGTGAGCATTGTATTAGAAATTATTTAAAGGTAAAATTTTCAACTTGGACATCTGAAAATGATGATATTAATCATTTAATACAGGAATGTCAAAAAGAATCCCTCGCTTCAAACATGATAATTGAGTGGATCCCATACGAAAATTTTGAAAATGTTGATTATTTAACTAAAGGTGGATGCTCTGAAATTTATACAGCAAAATGGAAGGGTGAATGGAATTCTAATAAAAACAAATTAGATTAGAAAGATTTGGTACATATGAAATAATACTTAAAACATTAAAAAATATTAAAAGCGCTAATATATTATGGTTTGATGAGGTATGTAGATATTATTTTTATTATTTATTATAAAGTAAATGATGTTTAACAAGTTTCAAATATAAGCCAAATCATTTATGCATAAGCAATAAGTAGTTAAACATCATAGGATGTTTTGGTCTAACACAAAATACAGTAAATAAGGATTATATAGGAGGGTTTCTAGGAAAATCAGGTTTTGAGAAATTTTTGACTAAAATTAAGAGCTTAATACATTTTAATCTAATAACATCAAAAACTAAAATGCAATAAAAATCTCAATTTTGCTAAAAAATTTCCAGAACCTGATTTTTCTAGCAATCAACCCATATACTTGTAATGATCTAAATGAATATGGATTTAAGAATATATTTGCAATAAAATCATAATCAGCTTACATAGACAAATAAAATTGAAATTATTTTTCATATTATCAATGCACTCAATAGAATTCATCATAAGCATGCAGTCCATAGAGATTTACATTATGGAAATATGCTATATTCACCAAGAACTTTTGATTAGTATATTAGTGATCTCAGATTTTGTGGTCCTGTTAATAAACCTTTAAGCAGTATTTATGGAAAAATTCCTTATCTAGCACCTAAAGTTTTAGTTAAAAAGAATATATTTACGCAGCAGATATTTATAGTATTGGTATACTTATGTGAGAAATTTCATGCGATCAACTATGATTATTATATTATATATAGAATAATAAGTAGAATAAGACTAAAATTATACTGGAAACTCCAAAAGTATATAAAGAACTAATGCAAAAATGTTGGGATGCTGATCTATTTAACAGACTCAATATTTCTACTATTTTCAAACAAAATAAAGAAATGTTGCGTCAGTTTAAAATAAACAACATATAAATAATAATACTAATAATACATATTTAAAAGTAAATAATACTGTGTTAGTGATAACCATTTACATCACTAAATGACTGCGCTAATTAATGTCACCAATGATCACTAAGAAAATCGTGATCATCATTTTCACTAATTTCATTGCTATTACAGTTATCGTTGTAATATTCATTTTCTTTATCATTACGTTTATCATTATTTTATTTACTATTTTTATTATCATAGTTATATTTACTTTCACTATTATATTTATTATCTCTTTATTAAAATTATATTTTATATTAATATCCTGTATTGTCACCTTGACAAAATAATAAGTTTCAATTGTACAATTAATAAAAGTATAATCTTAACAACATAAAAACTATATCTTTGTCAATATCTATTTCCTTAAAATATAAATTATCAATAAAGACGACCTGACCCTTTAACTTAA
The DNA here is from genome assembly GCA_910592005.1 of Funneliformis mosseae. Classification (NCBI taxonomy): domain Eukaryota; kingdom Fungi; phylum Glomeromycota; class Glomeromycetes; order Glomerales; family Glomeraceae; genus Funneliformis; species Funneliformis mosseae. Next base: position 11,331 of record CAJVPP010001074.1, on the reverse strand, counting down.
ATAAATTCGTATTTATTTCTTTTATAGTTTACAACTTAAACTTCCTGTTAGCAAATAATCTTTTTTATTCTAATAATATAGTGTTTAGGCTTAACAAATAGTAATTCCTGTCAGATGAATCTTTATTAAAGATATACATAACGAACTGCTGAAGGACTAGCAAAATGAATTTTAAGGAACTTGAGAGAACTACATCAGAGCATATAGTTAGGCATTATTTAGATAAACCTCTTAACTGAGATTATACTTATAATTAATGTAATCCATCCCCTACATTCGAAACTCTTTCTAATAGTTTTAAAAATTTCTGGAACTGATTTAGAAGTGAATATCAATCAGATACTTTTACTTTAAGAACTATCATTGCTTTTAACCTATTTGAATAACTTAATGATAACCCCAAATCTAAATATCATAATATTCACCTAATAAGAGTTATCTACCAGCTTCTTTCTAGTATTCGATATCTTTTTGACCTTTTTCAACAGACGTAATATATTTGTATATATAAGGCATATCCTTTCAGACAAATTGTTTTTAACAACATATTACCTTATCTATTGTTTCAAGAATATATACTGAAATCTTAGAACAGAATCTAGTAAGGCCTATAGCAAACTGATGATTATTACAATGATTTGTTGCTTCTTCAATACCTTCTACATCTAGCTTAAAAACCTTACTCTCTAATTCACCCCTAGTTGAAACTGAAATAATGACTATAGGAGAAGAAATGAAAGCTATCTTCTGTGAAATTTTTGAAAATGATAGATAACACTTGATAGATATCAGTGAATAGCTTCACAAAACTCAAAATAGAGAAAGATCTACTATTAAAATCAACTATTTCTCAAGAGCTGAAAATAAAGACCCTGTAAAGTGGCTCACTGCATTTGAAAGAGCTGCAATCACTAATAAATGGACCACTGAAGCACAAAATTAGACTCTTGCTAGAGGATACCTTAAGGGCGCAGCAGTTGACTGGTTTGATAGTATTACCACTATTATAGGAGATAATTGAAACACTGGATCTAATGGTGATCAAAACTTTGTAGATTTATTTGAAGCTCATTTTATTAGCGAAACTAAGAAAAATCAATGGTACTAAGAACTGCCTTCTTTGCGATAACAAATAAATGAATCTGTAAATTTATACGCTAATAAATTTGAGAAATTAGTGACTCATATAAAATTAACCGATAATGCATAAAAGAAAAGGATATTTCTTATAGGACTGAATCTTGCTTACACTTTATTAATCTACTCACAAAATCTAGCTGATTTATATTACTGTAAATTCTGCAAAATTATCAAAATTGGATATAATTTCCTTCTGGAAAAGCCCCTAAGGATATCAGTATTACCACAATTTCTACCCCTAAAAATGTGGTTACCAATGTTGAAGTGAATGAGCTCACAAAAAAATTAGAACAACTATTCATCAACTATGCTAATTTGACAACTGCTTTATTAGCTCAATCCCAACAACTCCTAAGAAGACAAATAGAGTAAACTTATAATGATGCTTCTAGAAAACCTAAACAAAACATGTCTTTCATGACTTACTACAATTGTAACAGAGAAGGACATATAATTAGAAGTTACTCTCAACCTCACTAACAACCAAAAAGAACTGATAGAAAACCTCGTTATGATAATACTAGAGATATACATTTAGCTGACTAATATTATGAAGAAAAATACAATGATGAGAAATATACTTCAGAGGAATATTATAAGGAAAATGAATATGAAGTCTATTTAAATACTAAATCTAGACCCTACCCAAGAAATGCTATGTCAAATAACAAAAGAGAACTGGCAAGATTTCAAAATCCACCTAAAACTAAAATAACTGTTGAAGAAGTAAACATAGAAAAATTAATACCAAAACCTGTAGTTGAATCAGCTAGGATCAAAAAAGTATTGAAAGCCTCTAAAAGAAGGTTGTTACCTGCCTTTATCGAACAACTAACTGAATTTAATGTCTCTACTTATTTATAAAACTTACCATGCAGATTATTAATGGAACAGGCCACACATGCTATTTCTAAATATCATTCTAGTTTAGCTCAAGCTGTTAGACGCTCAAGAGAAAGAGCTACTGATAAACTAAGGAAGCTAATTTAATGAAAAGTAATGATAAACCAACCTCTGCCACAAAGTGTACTTTAAGGATTAGACAAAAAGCTCAACCTGCAATTATTGATAGTGAAGCTACTACCAGTATCATAACCAAAGCCTTAGTAGAAAAATTGGGATAAATAATAAGTCAACCCTCAAAAATGATAGTAACAGCAAATATTGCAAGAATTTGTTTCTTCGGGATAATTGATAACATACCAGTAAAGATTGAAAAAATTAATATACCTACCTTTTTTTAAGTGCTCAAATCTAAAGACAAGATCCTTATACTCAGAAATGATTGGCTTAGAATAACTAATGCTACCATGAGTTAGAAACAATCTATCCTTATTATTAAACAAGATGGAGTTATCATAAAAATTCTCATTGCCTTCACCAAAACAGCTAAAGTTGTGACTCAAGAAGCTGAAGATTAATACGAAAGTGAAGAATATGAAGATGAATATTTAGAAGAGTATCTTATTTACTTATCTGATAAAGTTGACTCAAAAGAATCAGAATTGGATGATAAACTAGGATTTAACCCATGGTCTGAACACTACTCTTCTATTCAATCTGAAGAGAATACTGATAATAATGAAGAAATAGATGAACAGTTAGAAGACAACTCAGCTGCCTACCTTGCTGAAATTGCAGGATACACTGTTAAAACTGATCTAACTTATTTGAAGCAACTAGGACCTTTGGATTATCACTAATAACAGACTTTTATGAATTTTTTGGGAGAATATTATGACATTTATGCTAAAAGTCAAACAGAAATAAGACGAATAACAGAAATTAAGCATCATATTTATACTGGAACATCTATGCTAATCACTCAAAAACCATATTAAACGAATCCTAAAAATACCAGATTTTTGAATCAAGAACTAAAGAAAATAAAAGATAATGGTATAATTTGACCCTCCTATAGCTTATGGATCTTATCTGTTATAATTGTAGGAAAGAAAGAAGGTGAAAAAAAATTATATGTTAATTATCGAAAAGTTAATACTATCACGAAAATTGATGCATACCCATTGCCAAGAATCGATGACTTATTAGATTCTCTAGGTAAAGCAAATTGGTTCACTACTTTCGATTTAGCTAATGATTACTGGCAAGTTGCAATGCATCCTAATGATATTAAAAAAATTGCTTTTATCATAGCAAATAGATTATATGAATTCTTAGTCATGTCCTTTAGTTTAAACAATGCATCTGGAACATTTCAAAGGCTTATAAATTGGTTTTAAAAGATTTTCTTAGATTATTCATATCAGTTTATATTGATGATGTAATTATTTACACGAAAAGACCTTTTGAATTATATATCGATCATATTAAACAAGTATTTTAAGCTTTTAGAGACGCTCATCTTGTAATAAAACTAAAGAAATGTTACTTCTGTCAACTGTCCTTGGCATTCTTATAACATATTGTAGGATAAGAAGGAATTCAACATGATCTAGAGAAAATAAAGAAAATTGAAGAATTTTCAGAACTAAAAAGCTTAACTCAACTACGTGCTGCATTAGGACTATTTAGTTACTATCAAAAATTTATTAAAGATTTTGCATGATATGCCAAACCTTTGATTTTACTATTAAAGAAAGACCAACCTTTTGAGTGGAAAGAGTAGCAATAACATGCCTTTGACCAACTAAAAGAAAGGCTTATCAAAGCACTAATTTTATAGTATTTAAATTTTGAAATACCTTTCATTTTGTATACTAATGCTTCGAAGAAAGGATTAGATACTATGCTATCTTAAAAGAAGAATAGAAAGGAATATATTATCGCATATACCAGTAGATCAATTAACAAAACTGAGGAAAATTATTCTATCACTGATTTAGAGTATCTAGCAATTGTTTGGTCAATTAAACACTTCCACATTATTTTAGTCGACTATTCACTATAGTAATTGATTATGCTGCTTTAAAATGGTTAAAAACTTCAAAAATGCCAAAAGGAAGACGTGTTAGATAGATTATAAAATTACAACAACATCATTTTACCATTGAACATAGAGCAGGAAAACATAATGTAAATGCCGATGCATTATCTCAGATGTATGATGAGGAAACCGCTAAATGTTTCATCATTAATCTTACAGAAACAGATATAGCCGATAATGAAAATGAAAGTACTAGCATAATAGAAGAAAATGTAGAATAGCACATTTCTCCTCCTGAATCTGAAAAAAGTAACAAATGGTTTGAAGAAGAATTGTCTCGATAATATTCAAATACTGTCCTAATTACTACCATTGGTTATAAATCGCCTAAATATGAATTAAAAGAAATTTACCAGGAAAATATAAAGATTAAACAAGTAATTGTTAGATAACCTATTACTAAAAGAGAATCATAATGTACTTTTTCATATAATACTGAAAACTATCATATTTACATATATTGTAAAATATGCAAGAAGAATTTATTATACAGAACTATCATACATGACTGTATCAATGGATATGGTTTAGGAAAAATCCAACCAGATATGAAACCTGAATATTTTACCAATGACTTTTGATAGGAAGAACCTCTTTTAGTACAACAAGAAAACCTTCGTGCACAATTACACTTTCATCTTGGTGATATCAATAATACACCTTTTTCCCTTTTTTATTAAATTAACAATCAGTATAATACAAAGGATTAAGTAAAAGTGAAAGTGTTTACAGTGTGATAAACAGCTTAAATTCTTAACCATGGAAAAACTACAATATAATTAACTATTTAATTATTTAACTAACCAAACCTACCCTACTACTTTTAATTAAACACAACAACACAAATTGAACGTATTATTAAAACACTATATTATCAAACATAATTTATTATACAAATTAACAAAAATAATCTAAATAACCCAATCAGAATACTCAAGAAAACAGAATTAAAACCTGCCTTTTATATGTTTCATAATAATTCAACTGCCGCTTATAGTTCAAAAGAAAAGATAATGAAGAAAATTAGAAAATGTTTTTATTAGTTTCAAATATTCAAAAATATCAAAAACTATGTGCAATTCTGTGACTCTTGTCAGAAAAGAGGAAGAGCCTCAAGGATAGAATCTTTACATCCTATACTAATTGGACAACTATTTCACCGTATTGGAATAGATTATGTTAGACCTTTACCAGTTTCCAGTAAGAGAAACAAATATATAATTGTTGCTATGGACTATTTAACCAAGTGGCCAGAAGCTAAACCTATAAGATATTATGATGCTAAAACAACTGTATAATTCGTGTATAAAGATATAATCTGCTGACATATCATTCACAGACCAACAGATTAGTTGAAAGATTTAATAGAACTTTAATAGAAGCCCTTGTACGAACTGCTATTAATCATCAAAAAGATTAGGATCATTTCATTACCTCTGCACTTTTTGTTTATTGCATGAATGAACATTTTGTAACAAAAATATCACCTTTCTTCCTTATGTATGAATGGAAAGCTAAATTGCCAATGGATAGTACAGAAATAGAGGAGGAATCCCTCCTGCTTAATTATATGAAAAAATAATTAGATTAGCTACTAATTATTCATAATACAGTTCAACAAAATTTACAAAAAGAACAACAAAAACAGAAAGATCAACATGATGAAAAATTAAAGAAAATTGTATCATACCAAATAGGTGATCATGTTTTGTATTACAAGGCAATGCTAGATAAGCAGTGATCAGAAAAACTAGACCCAAAATGAAAAAGACCATATTATATACATAATGTAATTGAAAACAGAGCTTACAAGATTAGGGAATTAAACGAAAAAGTCCTCAAAACTCCTGTAAATAGAAGTTTATTAAAAATCTATATAAATAGAGTGGATATTGATTGAACTCTACCCCTTCTTTCCCAAAATTAAAAATAGATCTATATGATCAAATTTTAGTGGACTTATGACAAACTGAACTACTTTACCCAGATATTTTATCTCCTTTTTATTAACACAATGATACTATATTATAATAAATAAAATCTTTACTTTGACAACTTAGAAGAGCAAAAAGCTTACAAAATTGAGTCAAAATACTAATAATTCTCTGATATATGGGGAAAGCTATTGAAACTAAAACTGAATCATTAACTGAAGAACTCAATATATGAATCTTCTCTCACTATATTATCAAAAAGTAGTCATACAAATGTATTACCAATATGAATTAATTGGAATAGGCCAAATTGCATATAACTATAGGAATGCTCTCTTATATCAATCGTGAACAATATTAACAACTCGTACAGAAAGCTAGTATCATCGCAAGAGCTCAGATGTTATAGGAGGAAGTTGTTAGTAATAACCCATTTGTATTACTAAATGACTGCGCCAATTAATATTACCAATAATCACTAGAAAAATCGTGATCATCATTTTTACCAATTTTATTGCTATCACGATTATTGTTGTGATATTCATTTTTTTTATTATTACGTTTATCATTATTTTATTTACTATCTTTATTATCATAGTTATATTTACTTTCACTATTATATTTATTATCTCTTTATTATAATTATATTTTATATAAATATTCTGTATTATCACCTTGATAAAATAACAAGTTTCAATTGTACAATTAATAAAAGTATAATCTTAATAATATAAAACTATATCTTTGTCAATATCTATTTTCTTAAAATATAAATCATTAATAAAGACGACCTGACCCTGTTAGTAAATAATCTTTGTTATCCTAACGACGTAGTATTTAGGCTTAATAATGGATCAGAATCTTAGTTCATTAGCAAGTGCTTTTAGTAAAATTCATGTGTTTGAAACTTTACCTGCACCAAGAAATGCTACTCAAGGTAAGTCACTTATATTTTATTTTCTTATTAGCTAAATTATAATCATTATTATAAATTTTTTTTTTACTAACAGAAGAACAAGAAGGTGATAATTTAAGAAATTTAATATTCAAAAAAAAATAATTATTGAAATACGATTAATTAATATCTTCTTTCCTTTAAAAATTATCAAAGTATATAAATTGGTAGTATCCAATTTAGTAAATAATCATTTAAATATGAAAATGTTAAAATTTGTAATTTATTAATTTTTGAAAATTAAAAGATGTTATATTTGAACAAAACTAAGATAATTTAGAAATTAGTAAGAATAATTTAAAATTAATTTATTACTTAATATTTTTGATACTTGAATTTTAAATTATTTTTATAGCAACAATCAATGAAGTAAAGAAATATTCTAAAAGAATTTATTTATCTGATAGTAATTGATTGATTAATTTATTTAATAATAATTTTTTTGTTAATTAAAATATTTAAAATAGGTGAAGATTTAATGATTAGGTCTAAAAAATTAAAGTCCAATAATAATAAAGGTAATAAATGATTTTAATTAATTTATACAAGAATAATTATTTATATCTTTAAGTTTACAATTAGACATCAATAAAAATGAGGTCAGATTCTAATGTAAAAGAAAATTTTGATTATTTAAATATACAAATCAAATTTTTTATTTAAAAGCAAGCACAATCCAATATTATAATTTAGATGAAGATATCTATAATACTAAATTTACGTGGATTAATTGGATAGAAGAAGCTATTTATAAAAATAATATTAAAAAATTTGATTATAACGAATTTAAGTATAAAATAGAATAATTTTCATTATGCTTTGATCTTTTTAAATAAATTCGGCAATGATACAGCTAAGAATATTTTTTATGAGGTAATCATAATAACTAATTCTTATTTTTTTAGCCTTACAATTTATATATTTATAATTTTTTATTTAGCTTAAACTTCAACGTAAAGTTAAATTTATTAATGACATCAGTATTCATTTCATAGTATTACTACTCAAGGTATTATTATAAATATTATACTAAGAATTAAATAAAATCATCACCTAATGCTCAAAAGTTTTTTAATTAAAAAATCAATATAGTCTATACTCACTAGTATTAGATTTTACTAATGGCAGTTTTCTTCAGGAGTATTTGAATATAAATTTTAATAAGCTTACTTGGTATGATAAATATGATTTAGCATTACAATTGGTCAATGCTGTATCTTGTTTGCATTATGAAGAAATAGTATATAGCAAATTGGTAAATTTATAATTTCTTATATGCTTATTTAAAAAATAAATTATTTAATTTCTATCCTTTTATAATAAAGCTTTTCAAAATAGTGTTTGTTTATAATGACTGTATAAAACTGATTGGATTTAGATATTTATTTAAGAATGAAAAATTCTTTAAACAACTAAAAAAGGTTAATATTTTCAATGTTAACATTATTTTAATGAATATAACAAATGTGTCTCACAATATTTTTAAAGGTCTTAAAGAAAAAAATATTATTGATGAACATCATGAATATGAAAGTTTGTAATGGTAAATATATTTATTAAATTTAATTTCACTTATATTATTATTAAATTTAAATTAATAATTATAATATTTAAGAGTGCTTGAATTATAATCCAAATAAACGTTCAGATATAAATGAAGTATTTGTTAAATTAAAAGTAATTATTTCAAATAAATTATTAACAAATAATTAATTTAGTTTATCTAGATATTATTGAAGAAATATTTAATCTTATTTTTAAGGAAGTAAATAATAAAATAAAAATAAAAGTAATCAATCAACAAATTTTTGATCATCTTAATAAGCAAAAGATTAATTTACAAAAAATTTTTAATTGGTTGCTATAGAATCAAAATAATTCAAATAATATTTTTCTGCTTAGGTATTTTAATTATTTGAAATCAAAAACAAATCAAAATAAGGAAAAAGTATTTAATCTATTTAGTACTTCAAATAATAAATTAGCCTATTATTATATTGGTATATGTTATTAATATAGATATAATACTATTAAAAATAAAAACTTGGCTTTTGATTATTATAAAAAAATTGAAAATTTTGCAACAGGACAATTAAAGATTAGAAAATTTTATTATAATTAAATAGTAACTGAAAAAAATTGGTATAAAAAGTCTGTTAAACAAAAAAATAAAAAGGTTTAATATAATCTTGCTTTCATATATGAAAATAAAAATGAAATTGATAACGCAGTTTATTGGTATGAAAAATCTGCTAAATAAGAATATCAATTAGCTCATATTAAACTTAATTTTCTATATAAAATTATATTATAAGATTTAAATATAATATAAAAGATATAAAAGTAATAGTAAAATAGTTAAAGTTTTTAGTTTATTAATTATAATAATTTAATATGTAATTTTATTTTTACAATATATTATATAAATATTATTAGATAAATTATTATTATAGTTTTATAAATTAATTATAGAATTTTCTTATTCTATTAGTACAATTAAGTGTATTATATATTTTATCTTGATTAATTTATCAAATTATTTCAAATTTTTAATAATTGTTATTAAATACTGCAATCACCAATTCTTTTTTTAATTACCTATTTTAATTATTTAATAAGTTTTCTTAAATTTATTATATATATTATTTAATATTTATTAAAGTAACTTAGTACTTATTTATTATTAAATAAAATTTATGATTATAAGATATAAATGTTTATATATTTAACATTTTTATATAAGTAAAAATTTAAAAAATTAAATTAATATTATAAATAAATTATATATTAATAAATACAATTTAATATAAATAAATAATAAATAGCAAAAATTATTTTAAATTTAGAGTTCAATATCATATGATTTATAATTAACTAGTAATTTGATAATATCAATAATAGAAATAATGTAATTTATTTAATTTATTTAATTCAAATTTATTTTGTTTATAGTAGTTTATTTTTAGAGATTAATTGTAAATAAATATTATTTATTATATTTTATTATATTTTTATTTTATAATTTTCATAATAATTATTATATTATAAATATTTATATGCATTCTTTTTTATTATTTTTTATTAATATGAAATTTTTATAAAATTTTTTAAAATATATTTAAATTCATATTAAAATAAATATTAATTAGTTTAAAAATCTAAAAAATAAGATAATAAATGAATAATCAATTTAATAATATTAATATAATTTTAAATACAAAAATTCTATATTAATTATAATTATTATAGAAAGTGAAAAATAGTAGAAATAGAAATTGAAGATCAATATTATAAGTATCTAAAATATAAATATAAAAAATTAGATAATAAAAAGCAATAAAAATTATTTAAAATTTAAATTTACAATAGTAATTATTTTACATTATCTATAATAAAAGAATTAAAAATATTAATCTATAGTAAAGTTAAATAAAAGTATAAAGTAATAATCTATTTAAATAATCTCTCATTAGTAATCTCTGTAAAATTGATTAAAACCTTTTACAAAAAAAAATTTCCACTTAAATAAATAAACTTTAAAATGTTTTATCTTAATATAATAAATATTAATAATAACAAATGATTTGATCATTTAGCTATTTTCAAATAATCTCAAGTTATAATAAAAATAACTTATTATTCTTTATAATTTAGAATTTAAGTTATTTAATAATAACTTAAAATATAATAACTTATGTAATTGAGTTATCTATATCATTTGAATTATTTTGATTATTTGAAACATCAGAAATATTAAAGTTATATTAGATTATTTATAATCTATATAAATAATATTTTTATCAAATATGTATTTAATTTTTTTTTTATCTTTGAGTTAAATGTATTTGATTTAAACTAACTTTATTTTGAAATATAATAGGAAAAAAATATAATTTTCATAAATAAATTTTCTGATTACATTAAATAATCTAAAAATAAATAAAAGGTTATTTATTATATACCAAAAGATAAAAAAATCCTTTTAGCTATCAAAGAAATATCTGAATCTAGAAGTGATAATAATTTTATTATTACTTTTAAATTCTTATTATCTAATCACAATTAAACAAATATCACTTGCTTATTATATTTTACATCTATTATTAATAAAAATATCAAACATTTTGAAAATTTAGCATTACTTATAAAAATGATACTATAACTGAAGATAAATAAGCATCACAAAATTGTAAATAGTTATGATATTAACAAAAATTAATTATAACTAGTGATAATTAAGCATTATATGAGCCCTTTGCAATAGAAAGGGGGAAAACAGCTGAAAAATTAAAAAATGAACCAATGAGAACATTTAATATAATGTGGCTAGAGGAATATTTTTGGTATATTAAAGT